>SZWC01013502.1:35239-63296 GCA_023375785.1 Penium margaritaceum | reverse complement strand
GAGTGGTGCGAACTGGTTGCGGAGTGGTGTGAACTCATTCCAGAGTGGTGGCAATAAGTTGCAGAGTGGTGCAAATAAGTTGCGGAGTGGTGGGAACTAGTTGCGGAGTGGTGCGAACTGGTTGCAGAGTGGTGCAGACTGGTTGCGGAGTGGTGCAAACTGGTTGCGCATTGGTGCAAACTGGTTGTGAAGTGGTGCAAACGGGTTGCGGAGCGGTGCGAACTGGTTGTTGAATGGTGCAAACGGGCTGCGGAGTGGTGCGAACTGGTTGCGAAGTGGTGCAAACTGGTTGCAGAGTTGTGTGAACTGGTTGCGGAGTGGTGCAAACTGGTTGCGGACTGATGCAAACTGGTTGCGGAGTGGTGCGAACTGGTTGTGGAGTGGTGCGAACTGGTTGCGGAGTGGTGCGAACTGGGTGCTCAGTGGTACAAACTGGTTGCGGGGTGGTGTGAACTGGTTGTGGAGTAGTGCGAACTGGTGCAAACTGGTTGCCGAGTGGTGCGAACTGGTTGCGGAGTGGTGCAAACTGGTTGCAGAGTGGTGTGAACTGGTTGCAGAGTGGTGCAAACTGGTTGCGGACTGATGCAAACTGGTTGCGGAGTGGTGCGAACTGGTTGCAGAGTGGTGCGAACTGGTTGCGGAGTGGTGCGAACTGGTTGCGGAATGGTGCGAACTGGTTGCGGAGTGGTGCAAACTGGTTGCAGAGTGGTGTGAACTGGTTGCAGAGTGGTGCAAACTGGTTGCGGACTGATGCAAACTGGTTGCGGAGTGGTGCGAACTGGTTGCAGAGTGGTGCGAACTGGTTGCGGAGTGGTGCGAACTGGTTGCGGAATGGTGCGAACTGGTTGCGGAGTGGTGCAAACTGGTTGCAGAGTGGTGTGAACTGGTTGCAGAGTGGTGCAAACTGGTTGCGGACTGATGCAAACTGGTTGCGGAGTGGTGCGAACTGGTTGCAGAGTGGTGCGAACTGGTTGCGGAGTGGTGCGAACTGGTTGCGGAATGGTGCGAACTGGTTGCGGAGTGGTGCAAACTGGTTGCAGAGTGGTGTGAACTGGTTGCAGAGTGGTGCAAACTGGTTGCGGACTGATGCAAACTGGTTGCGGAGTGGTGCGAACTGGTTGCAGAGTGGTGCGAACTGGTTGCGGAGTGGTGCGAACTGGTTGCGGAATGGTGCGAACTGGTTGCGGAGTGGTGCAAACTGGTTGCAGAGTGGTGTGAACTGGTTGCAGAGTGGTGCAAACTGGTTGCGGACTGATGCAAACTGGTTGCGGAGTGGTGCGAACTGGTTGCAGAGTGGTGCGAACTGGTTGCGGAGTGGTGCGAACTGGTTGCGGAATGGTGCGAACTGGTTGCGGAGTGGTGCAAACTGGTTGCAGAGTGGTGTGAACTGGTTGCAGAGTGGTGCAAACTGGTTGCGGACTGATGCAAACTGGTTGCGGAGTGGTGCGAACTGGTTGCAGAGTGGTGCGAACTGGTTGCGGAGTGGTGCGAACTGGTTGCGGAATGGTGCGAACTGGTTGCGGAGTGGTGCAAACTGGTTGCAGAGTGGTGTGAACTGGTTGCAGAGTGGTGCAAACTGGTTGCGGACTGATGCAAACTGGTTGCGGAGTGGTGCGAACTGGTTGCAGAGTGGTGCGAACTGGTTGCGGAGTGGTGCGAACTGGTTGCGGAATGGTGCGAACTGGTTGCGGAGTGGTGCAAACTGGTTGCAGAGTGGTGTGAACTGGTTGCAGAGTGGTGCAAACTGGTTGCGGACTGATGCAAACTGGTTGCGGAGTGGTGCGAACTGGTTGCAGAGTGGTGCGAACTGGTTGCGGAGTGGTGCGAACTGGTTGCGGAATGGTGCGAACTGGTTGCGGAGTGGTGCAAACTGGTTGCAGAGTGGTGTGAACTGGTTGCAGAGTGGTGCAAACTGGTTGCGGACTGATGCAAACTGGTTGCGGAGTGGTGCGAACTGGTTGCAGAGTGGTGCGAACTGGTTGCGGAGTGGTGCGAACTGGTTGCGGAATGGTGCGAACTGGTTGCGGAGTGGTGCAAACTGGTTGCTGAGTGGTGCGAGCTGGCTGCGGGTGGTGCGAACGGGTTGCGGAGTGGTGCGAACTGGTTTCTGAGTGGTGTGAACTGGTTGCGGAGTGGTGCGAACTGGTTGCGGAATGGTCCGAACTGGTTGCGGAGTGGTGCAAACGGGTTGCGGAGTGGTGCAAACTGGTTGCGGAGTGACGCGAACTGGTTGCACAGTGCCGGGAACGTGTTGCCGAGTGGTGTTAACTGGTTGCGGAGCGGTGCAAACTGGTTGCAAAGTGGTGCAAACAAGTTGAGGAGTGGTGCAAACGGGCTGCGGAGTGGTGTGAACGGGTTACAGAGTGGTGCCAATTGGTTGCATAGTGGTGCAAACTAGTTGCAGAGTGGTCGGTACTGGCTGCGGAGTGGTCCAACTGGTTATGGGGTGGTGCACACTGGTTTCGGAGTGGTGGGAACTGGTTGCGAAATTGTACGAATGGGTTGCGGAGTGAGAAAACTGGTTGCGGAGTGGTGGGAACTGGGTGCGGAGTGGTGTGAACTGGTTGCGGAGTGGTGTGAACTAGTTGCGGAGTGGTGCGAACTGGTTGCCGAGTGGTGCGAACTGGTTGCAGAGTGGTGCGAACTGGCTGCGGGTGGTGCGTGCAGGTTGCGGAGTGGTGCAAACTGGTTGCAATTGGTGCTAACTGGTTGCCGAATGGTGGGAACGTGTTGCAGAGTGGTGCAAACTGGTTGCAGCGTGGTGCGAACTGTCTGCGGAGTGGTGCAAACTGGTTGCAGGGTGGTGCGAACTGGTTGCGGAGTGGTGTGAACTCATTGCAGAGTGGTGGTAATTGGTTGCAGAGTGGTGCAAACTAGTTGCGGAGTGGTGGGAACTGGTTGCGGAGTGGTGCAAACTGGTTGCAGAGTGGTGCAGACTGGTTGCGGAGTGGTGCGAACTGGTTGCGCATTGGAGCAAACTGGTTGTGAAGTGGTGCGAACGGGTCGCGGAGCGGTGTGAACTGGTTGCGGAGAAGTGCGAACTGGTTGTTGAATGGTGCGAATGGGTTGCGGAGTGGTGCGAACTGGTTGCGAAGTGGTGCGAACTGGTTGCGGAGTTGTGTGAACTGGTTGCGGAGTGGTGCATACTGGTTGCGGACTGGTGCAAACTGGTTGCGGAGTAGTGCAAACTGGTTGCGGAGTGGTGCGAACTGGCTGCGGGTGGTGCGAACTGGTCGCGGAGTGGTGCGAACTGGTTGCGGAGTAGTGTGAACTGGTTGCGGAGTGGTGCGACCTGGTTGTGGAGTGGTGCGAACTGGTCGCGGAGTGGTGCGAACTGGTTGCGGAGGGGTGTGAACTGGTTGCAGAGTGGTGCGAACTGGTTGCGGAGTAGTGTGAACTGGTTGCGGAGTGGTGCGACCTGGTTGTGGAGTGGTGCGAACTGGTCGCGGAGTGGTGCGAACTGGTTGCGGAGGGGTGTGAACTGGTTGCAGAGTGGTGCGAACTGGTTGCGGAGTAGTGTGAACTGGTTGCGGAGTGGTGCGACCTGGTTGTGGAGTGGTGCGAACTGGTCGCGGAGTGGTGCGAACTGGTTGCGGAGGGGTGTGAACTGGTTGCAGAGTGGTGCGAACTGGTTGCGGAGTAGTGTGAACTGGTTGCGGAGTGGTGCGACCTGGTTGTGGAGTGGTGCGAACTGGTCGCGGAGTGGTGCGAACTGGTTGCGGAGGGGTGTGAACTGGTTGCAGAGTGGTGCGAACTGGTTGCGGAGTAGTGTGAACTGGTTGCGGAGTGGTGCATACTGGTTGCGGACTGGTGCGAACTGGTTGCGGAGTGGTCTGAACTGGTTGCGGAGTGGTGGGAACTGGTTGCGGAGTGGTGCAAACGGGTTGCGGAGTGGTGCGAACTGGCTGCGGAGTGGTGCGAGCTGGTTGCGGATGGTGCAAACTGGTTGCGGAGTGGTGCGAACTGGTTGTGGAGTGGTGCGAACTGGTTGCGGAGTGGTCTGAACTGGTTGCGGGGTGGTGCAAACTGGTTGCGGAGTGGTGCGAACCGGTTGCAAAGTGACGCGAACTGGTTGTGGAGTGGTGCGAACTGGTTGCAGAGTGGTGTAAACTATCTGCGGATGGTGTGAATTGGCTGCGGGGTGGTGCGAACTGGTTGCAGAGTGGTGCGAACTGGTTGCGGAGTAGTGTGAACGGGTTGCAGAGTGGTGCTGGTTGGTTGTAGAGTGGTTCAAACAAAATGCGGTGTGGTGAAAACGCGTTGCGGACTGGTGCAAACTGGTTGCAGAGTGGTGCAGACTGGTTCCGGATTGGTGGGAACTGGTTGCAAAGTGGTGCACACTGGTTGAGGAGTGGTGAGAACTGGTTGTGGAGTAGTGAAAACTGGTTGAGGAGTGGTGCGAACTGGTTGCGGAGTGGTGCGAACTGGTTGCAGAATGGTGTGAACTGATGCAGAGTGGTGCGAAGTGGTTGCGGAGAGGTGCAGACTGGTCGCGGAGTGGTGCAAACCGGTTCTGAGTGGTGCGAACGGGTTGCGGCGTGGTGTGAATGGGTTGCGGAGTGAGGCGAACTGGTTGCGGAGTCGTGCAAACTGGTTGCAGAGTGGTGCAAACTGGTTGCGCAATGGTGCAAACTGGTTGTGGAGTGGTGAGAACTGGTTCTGGAGTGGTCCAAACTGGTTGCGGAGTGGTGCAAACGGGTTGCGGAGTGGTGCGAACTGGCTGCGGAGTGGTGCGAGCTGGTTGCGGATGGTGCAAACTGGTTGCGGAGTGGTGCGAACTGGTTGCGGAGTCGTGCAAACTGGTTGCGGAGTGGTGCAAACCGGTTGCGGAGTGGTGCGAACTGGCTGCGGAGTGGTGCGAACTGGTTGCGGAGTCGTGCAAACTGGTTGCGGAGTGGTGCAAACCGGTTGCGGAGTGGTGCGAACTGGCTGCGGAGTGGTGCGAACTGGTTGCGGAGTCGTGCAAACTGGTTGCGGAGTGGTGCAAACCGGTTGCGGAGTGGTGCGAACTGGCTGCGGAGTGGTGCGAACTGGTTGCGGAGTCGTGCAAACTGGTTGCGGAGTGGTGCAAACCGGTTGCGGAGTGGTGCGAACTGGCTGCGGAGTGGTGCGAACTGGTTGCGGAGTCGTGCAAACTGGTTGCGGAGTGGTGCAAACCGGTTGCGGAGTGGTGCGAACTGGCTGCGGAGTGGTGCGAACTGGTTGCGGAGTCGTGCAAACTGGTTGCGGAGTGGTGCAAACCGGTTGCGGAGTGGTGCGAACTGGCTGCGGAGTGGTGCGAACTGGTTGCGGAGTCGTGCAAACTGGTTGCGGAGTGGTGCAAACCGGTTGCGGAGTGGTGCGAACTGGCTGCGGAGTGGTGCGAACTGGTTGCGGAGTCGTGCAAACTGGTTGCGGAGTGGTGCAAACCGGTTGCGGAGTGGTGCGAACTGGCTGCGGAGTGGTGCGAACTGGTTGCGGAGTCGTGCAAACTGGTTGCGGAGTGGTGCAAACCGGTTGCGGAGTGGTGCGAACTGGCTGCGGAGTGGTGCGAACTGGTTGCGGAGTCGTGCAAACTGGTTGCGGAGTGGTGCAAACCGGTTGCGGAGTGGTGCGAACTGGCTGCGGAGTGGTGCGAACTGGTTGCGGAGTCGTGCAAACTGGTTGCGGAGTGGTGCAAACCGGTTGCGGAGTGGTGCGAACTGGCTGCGGAGTGGTGCGAACTGGTTGCGGAGTCGTGCAAACTGGTTGCGGAGTGGTGCAAACCGGTTGCGGAGTGGTGCGAACTGGCTGCGGAGTGGTGCGAACTGGTTGCGGAGTCGTGCAAACTGGTTGCGGAGTGGTGCAAACCGGTTGCGGAGTGGTGCGAACTGGCTGCGGAGTGGTGCGAACTGGTTGCGGAGTCGTGCAAACTGGTTGCGGAGTGGTGCAAACCGGTTGCGGAGTGGTGCGAACTGGCTGCGGAGTGGTGCGAACTGGTTGCGGAGTCGTGCAAACTGGTTGCGGAGTGGTGCAAACCGGTTGCGGAGTGGTGCGAACTGGCTGCGGAGTGGTGCGAACTGGTTGCGGAGTCGTGCAAACTGGTTGCGGAGTGGTGCAAACCGGTTGCGGAGTGGTGCGAACTGGCTGCGGAGTGGTGCGAACTGGTTGCGGAGTCGTGCAAACTGGTTGCGGAGTGGTGCAAACCGGTTGCGGAGTGGTGCGAACTGGCTGCGGAGTGGTGCGAACTGGTTGCGGAGTCGTGCAAACTGGTTGCGGAGTGGTGCAAACCGGTTGCGGAGTGGTGCGAACTGGCTGCGGAGTGGTGCGAACTGGTTGCGGAGTCGTGCAAACTGGTTGCGGAGTGGTGCAAACCGGTTGCGGAGTGGTGCGAACTGGCTGCGGAGTGGTGCGAACTGGTTGCGGAGTCGTGCAAACTGGTTGCGGAGTGGTGCAAACCGGTTGCGGAGTGGTGCGAACTGGCTGCGGAGTGGTGCGAACTGGTTGCGGAGTCGTGCAAACTGGTTGCGGAGTGGTGCAAACCGGTTGCGGAGTGGTGCGAACTGGCTGCGGAGTGGTGCGAACTGGTTGCGGAGTCGTGCAAACTGGTTGCGGAGTGGTGCAAACCGGTTGCGGAGTGGTGCGAACTGGCTGCGGAGTGGTGCGAACTGGTTGCGGAGTCGTGCAAACTGGTTGCGGAGTGGTGCAAACCGGTTGCGGAGTGGTGCGAACTGGCTGCGGAGTGGTGCGAACTGGTTGCGGAGTCGTGCAAACTGGTTGCGGAGTGGTGCAAACCGGTTGCGGAGTGGTGCGAACTGGCTGCGGAGTGGTGCGAACTGGTTGCGGAGTCGTGCAAACTGGTTGCGGAGTGGTGCAAACCGGTTGCGGAGTGGTGCGAACTGGCTGCGGAGTGGTGCGAACTGGTTGCGGAGTCGTGCAAACTGGTTGCGGAGTGGTGCAAACCGGTTGCGGAGTGGTGCGAACTGGCTGCGGAGTGGTGCGAACTGGTTGCGGAGTCGTGCAAACTGGTTGCGGAGTGGTGCAAACCGGTTGCGGAGTGGTGCGAACTGGCTGCGGAGTGGTGCGAACTGGTTGCGGAGTCGTGCAAACTGGTTGCGGAGTGGTGCAAACCGGTTGCGGAGTGGTGCGAACTGGCTGCGGAGTGGTGCGAACTGGTTGCGGAGTCGTGCAAACTGGTTGCGGAGTGGTGCAAACCGGCTGCGGAGTGGTGCAAACTGGCTGTGGAGTGGAGCGAGCTGGTTGCGGATGGTGCGAACTGGTTGCGGAGTGGTGCGAACTGGGTGGGGAGTGGTGCGAACTGGTTACGGAGTGGTCCGAACTGATTGCGGGGTGATGCAAACTGGTTGTGGAATGGTGCAAACTGGTTGCGGAGTGGTGTGAACTGGTTGCGGAGTGGTGTAAATCGGTTGTAGGGTGGTGCGAACTGATTGCGGAATGATGCGAACTAGTTGCGGAGTGGTGTGAACGGGTTGCAGAGTGGTGCCAGTTGGTTGTAGAGTGGTGCAAACTAGTTGCGGAGTAGTGGGAACTGAATGCGGTTTGGTGCAAACTGGTTGCAGAGTGGTGCAGACTGGTTGCGGAGTGGTGCGAACTGGTTGTGGAGTGCTGAGAACTGGTTGCGCAGTGGTTTGAACTGGTTGCGGAGTGGTGCAAACTGGTTGCGGAGTGGTGCGAACTGGTTGCATAATGGTGTGAATTGGTTACATAGTGGTGCAAACTCGTTGCGGAGTGGTGCGGACTGGATGCGGAGTGGTGTGAACTGGTTGCGGAGTGGTGCAAACTGGTTGCGGAGTGGTGCGAACTGGTTGCATAATGGTGTGAATTGGTTACATAGTGGTGCAAACTCGTTGCGGAGTGGTGCGGACTGGATGCGGAGTGGTGTGAACTGGTTGCGGAGTGGTGCAGACTGGTTGCAGAGTGGTGCAGACTGGTTGCGGACTGGTGCAAACTGGTTGCAGAGTGGTGCAAACTGGTTGCAAAGTGGTGCGAACTGGTTGAGGAGTGGTGCGAGCTGGTTGGGGAGTGGTGCAAACTCGTTGCGGAGTGGTGCAAACTGGTTGCCCAGTGGTGTGAACTTGTTGCGGAGTGGTGCAAACTAGTTGCAGAGTGGTGCGAACTGGTTGCGAAGTGGTGCATACTGGTTGCCGAGTGGTGCAAACTGGTTGCGGCGTGATGTGAACTAGCTGCAGGTGGTGCGAACTGGTCGCGGAGTGGTTCAAACAGGTTGCGGAGTGGTACGAATGGGTTGCCGAGTGGTGCGAAGGGTTGCAGAGTGGTGCGAACTGGTTGCGGAGTGGTGGGAACTGGCTGCGGAGTGGTGCGAACTGTTTGCGGTGTGGTGCGAACTGGTTGCGGAGTGGTGCAAACTGGTTGCGGAGTGGTGCGAACTGGTTGCGGAGTGGTGCGAACTGGTTGCCGAGTGGTGCAAACTGGTTGCGGAGTGGTGCAAACGGGTTGCAGAGTGGTGCAAACTGGTTGCGCTGTGGTGCGACCTGGTTGCGGAGTGGTGCGAACTGGTTGCGGAGCGGTGCGAACTGGTTGCGGAGTGGTGCGAACTGGTTGCCGAGTGGTGCAAACTGGTTGCGGAGTGGTGCAAACGGGTTGCAGAGTGGTGCAAACTGGTTGCGCTGTGGTGCGACCTGGTTGCGGAGTGGTGCGAACTGGTTGCGGAGCGGTGCGAACTGGTTGCGGAGTGGTGCGAACTGGTTGCCGAGTGGTGCAAACTGGTTGCGGAGTGGTGCAAACGGGTTGCAGAGTGGTGCAAACTGGTTGCGCTGTGGTGCGACCTGGTTGCGGAGTGGTGCGAACTGGTTGCGGAGCGGTGCGAACTGGTTGCGGAGTGGTGCGAACTGGTTGCCGAGTGGTGCAAACTGGTTGCGGAGTGGTGCAAACGGGTTGCAGAGTGGTGCAAACTGGTTGCGCTGTGGTGCGACCTGGTTGCGGAGTGGTGCGAACTGGTTGCGGAGCGGTGCGAACTGGTTGCGGAGTGGTGCGAACTGGTTGCCGAGTGGTGCAAACTGGTTGCGGAGTGGTGCAAACGGGTTGCAGAGTGGTGCAAACTGGTTGCGCTGTGGTGCGACCTGGTTGCGGAGTGGTGCGAACTGGTTGCGGAGCGGTGCGAACTGGTTGCGGAGTGGTGCGAACTGGTTGCCGAGTGGTGCAAACTGGTTGCGGAGTGGTGCAAACGGGTTGCAGAGTGGTGCAAACTGGTTGCGCTGTGGTGCGACCTGGTTGCGGAGTGGTGCGAACTGGTTGCGGAGCGGTGCGAACTGGTTGCGGAGTGGTGCGAACTGGTTGCCGAGTGGTGCAAACTGGTTGCGGAGTGGTGCAAACGGGTTGCAGAGTGGTGCAAACTGGTTGCGCTGTGGTGCGACCTGGTTGCGGAGTGGTGCGAACTGGTTGCGGAGCGGTGCGAACTGGTTGCGGAGTGGTGCGAACTGGTTGCCGAGTGGTGCAAACTGGTTGCGGAGTGGTGCAAACGGGTTGCAGAGTGGTGCAAACTGGTTGCGCTGTGGTGCGACCTGGTTGCGGAGTGGTGCGAACTGGTTGCGGAGCGGTGCGAACTGGTTGCGGAGTGGTGCGAACTGGTTGCCGAGTGGTGCAAACTGGTTGCGGAGTGGTGCAAACGGGTTGCAGAGTGGTGCAAACTGGTTGCGCTGTGGTGCGACCTGGTTGCGGAGTGGTGCGAACTGGTTGCGGAGCGGTGCGAACTGGTTGCGGAGTGGTGCGAACTGGCTGCGGGTGGTGCGAAAGGGGTGCGGAGGGGTGCGAACTGGTTGTGGAGTGGTGCGAACTGGTTGCGGAATGGTGCAAACTGGTTGCGGAGTGGTGAGAACTGGTTCTAGAGTGGTCCAAACTGGTTGCGGAGTGGTGCAAAATGGTTGCGGAGTGGTGCGAACTGGCTGCAGAGTGGTGCGAGCTGGTTGCGGATGGTGCGAACTGGTTGCGGAGCGGTGCGAACTTGTTGCGGAGTGGTGCGAACTGGTTGCGGTGTGGTGTAAACGGGTTGCGGAGAGGTGCGAGTTGGCTGCGGGGTGGTGCGAACTAGTTGGGGAGTCGTGCGAATTGGTTGCGGAGTGGTGTGAACGGGTTGCAGAGTGGTGCCAGTTGGTTGCAGAGTGGTGCAAAATAAATGCGGAGTGGTGGGAACAAGTTGCGGAGTGGTGCAAACTGGTTGCAGAGTGGTGCAGACTGGTTGCGGAGTGGTGGGAACTGGTTGCAGAGTGGTGCACACTGGTTGAGGAGTGGTGGGAACTCGTTGTGGAGTGGTGCAAACTGGTTGCGGAGTGGTGCGAACGGGTTGCCGAGTGGTGCAAACTGGTTGCATAATGGTGCGAACTGGTTGCAGAGTGCTGCGAACTGGATGCGGAACTGGTCGTGGAGTGTTACGAACATGTTGCGGAGTGGTGCGAACTGGTTGCGGAGTGGTGGGAACTGGTTGCGGATTGGTGGAAAATGGTTGCGGAGTGGTGTGAACTGGTTGCGGAGTGGTAGAAATTGGTTGCGGAGTGGTTCAAACTGGTTGCGTAGTGGAGAACTGGTTCCAGTGTGGTGCAAACTGGTTGCGGAGTGGTGCAAACCGGTTGCGGAGTGGTGCGAACTGGCTGTGGAGTGGTGCGAGCTGGTTGTGGATGGTGCGAACTGGTTGCCGCGTGGTGGGAACTGGCTGCGGAGTGGTACGAACTGGTTGCAGAGTGGTCCGATCTGGTTGCGGGGTGGTGCAAACTGGTTGCGGAGTGGTGCGAACTGGTTGCGGAGTGACGCGAACTAGTTGCGGAGTGACGCAAACTGGTTGCGGAGTGGTGCGAACTGGTTGCGGAGTGGTCCGAACTGGTTGCCGAGTGGTGCAAACTGGTTGCGGAGTGGTGCAAACTGGTTGCGGAGTGACGCGAACTGATTGCAGAGTGCTGGGAACGCGTTGCAGAGTGGTGTTAACTGGTTGCGGAGCGGTGCGAACTGGTTGCAAAGTGATGCGAACTAGTTGAGGAGTGGTGCAAACCGGTTGCGGAGTGGTGTGAACGGGTTGCACAGTGGTGCCAATTGGTTGCAGAGTGGTGCAAACTAGTTGCACAGTGGTGGGAACTGGCCGCGGAGTGGTGCAACTGGTTACGGGGTGGTGCAGACTGATTGCGGAGTGGTGCGAACTGGTTGCGGAGTTGTGCGAATGGGTTGCGGAGTGCGGCGAACTGGTTGCGGAGTGGTGTGAACTGGTTGCGGAGTGGTGCAAACTGGTTGCGGCGTGGTGTGAACTGGTTGTGGAGTGGTGTGAACTGGTTGCGGAGGGGTGCGAACTGGTTGCGGAGTGGTGAAAACTGGTTGTGGAATGATGCAAACTGGTTGCGGTGTGGTACAAACTGGTTGCGGAGTGAGGCGAACTGGCCGCGGGTCGTGCGAACTGGTCGCGGAGTGGTGCACACTGGTTGCGAGTGGTGCGAACGGGTTGCGGAGTGCGGCGAACTGGTTGCGGAGTGGTGAAAACTGGTTGTGGAATGATGCAAACTGGTTGCGGTGTGGTACAAACTGGTTGCGGAGTGAGGCGAACTGGCCGCGGGTCGTGCGAACTGGTCGCGGAGTGGTGCACACTGGTTGCGAGTGGTGCGAACGGGTTGCGGAGTGCGGCGAACTGGTTGCGGAGTGGTGAAAACTGGTTGTGGAATGATGCAAACTGGTTGCGGTGTGGTACAAACTGGTTGCGGAGTGAGGCGAACTGGCCGCGGGTCGTGCGAACTGGTCGCGGAGTGGTGCACACTGGTTGCGAGTGGTGCGAACGGGTTGCGGAGTGCGGCGAACTGGTTGCGGAGTGGTGAAAACTGGTTGTGGAATGATGCAAACTGGTTGCGGTGTGGTACAAACTGGTTGCGGAGTGAGGCGAACTGGCCGCGGGTCGTGCGAACTGGTCGCGGAGTGGTGCACACTGGTTGCGAGTGGTGCGAACGGGTTGCGGAGTGCGGCGAACTGGTTGCGGAGTGGTGAAAACTGGTTGTGGAATGATGCAAACTGGTTGCGGTGTGGTACAAACTGGTTGCGGAGTGAGGCGAACTGGCCGCGGGTCGTGCGAACTGGTCGCGGAGTGGTGCACACTGGTTGCGAGTGGTGCGAACGGGTTGCGGAGTGCGGCGAACTGGTTGCGGAGTGGTGAAAACTGGTTGTGGAATGATGCAAACTGGTTGCGGTGTGGTACAAACTGGTTGCGGAGTGAGGCGAACTGGCCGCGGGTCGTGCGAACTGGTCGCGGAGTGGTGCACACTGGTTGCGAGTGGTGCGAACGGGTTGCGGAGTGCGGCGAACTGGTTGCGGAGTGGTGAAAACTGGTTGTGGAATGATGCAAACTGGTTGCGGTGTGGTACAAACTGGTTGCGGAGTGAGGCGAACTGGCCGCGGGTCGTGCGAACTGGTCGCGGAGTGGTGCACACTGGTTGCGAGTGGTGCGAACGGGTTGCGGAGTGCGGCGAACTGGTTGCGGAGTGGTGAAAACTGGTTGTGGAATGATGCAAACTGGTTGCGGTGTGGTACAAACTGGTTGCGGAGTGAGGCGAACTGGCCGCGGGTCGTGCGAACTGGTCGCGGAGTGGTGCACACTGGTTGCGAGTGGTGCGAACGGGTTGCGGAGTGCGGCGAACTGGTTGCGGAGTGGTGAAAACTGGTTGTGGAATGATGCAAACTGGTTGCGGTGTGGTACAAACTGGTTGCGGAGTGAGGCGAACTGGCCGCGGGTCGTGCGAACTGGTCGCGGAGTGGTGCACACTGGTTGCGAGTGGTGCGAACGGGTTGCGGAGTGCGGCGAACTGGTTGCGGAGTGGTGTAAATCGGTTGTAGGGTGGTGCGAACTGATTGCGGAATGATGCGAACTAGTTGCGGAGTGGTGTGAACTGGTTGCCGAGTGGTGCGCACTGGTTGCAGAGTGGTGGGAACTGGTTGCGGAGTGGTGCCAACTGGTAGCGGAGTGGTGCGAACTGGTTACAGAGTGGTGCGAACTGGTTGCGGGGTGGTGCAAACTGGTTGCGGAGTGGTGCGAACTGGTTGCGGAGTGACGCGAACTAGTTGCGGAGTGACGCAAACTGGTTGCGGAGTGGTGCGAACTGGTTGCGGATTGGTTTGAACTGGTTGCAGAGTGGTGCAAATTGGATGCGGAGTAGTGCAAACGGGTTGCGGGGTGGTGCGAACTGGTTGCGGAGTGGTGTGATTGGGTTGCAGAGTGGTGCCAGTTTGTTGCAGAGCGGTGCAAACTAGTTGCAGAGTGGTGGGAACTGGTTGCGAAGTGGTGCAAGCTGGTTGCAGAGTGGTGCAGGCTGGTTGCAGAGCGGTGCGAACTGGTTGCGGAGTGGTGCGCACGGGTTGTGGAGTGGTGAGAACTGGTTGCGTAGTGGTGCGAACTGGCTGCGGAGTGGTGGGAACTGGTTGCAGAGTGGTGCGAACTGGTTGCGGAGTGGTGCGAACTGGTTACAGAGTGGTGCGAACTGGTTGCAGAGTGGTGCGAACTGGTTGCGGAGTGGAGTGATCTCGTTGCAGAGTGGTGGCAATTGGTTGCAAAGTTGTGCAAACTAGTTGCGGAGTGGTGGGAACTGGTTGCAGAGTGGTTCCAACTGGTTGCAGAGTGGTGCAGACTGGTTGCGGAGTGGTGCGAACTGGTTGCGCATTGGTGCGAACAGGTTGTGAAGTGGTGCGAACGGGTTGCGGAGCGGTGCGAACTGGTTGCAGAGAAGTGCGAACTGGTCGCCGAATGGTGCGAACTGCTTGCGGAGTGGTGCAAACTGGTTGCGAAGTGGTGCGAACTGGTTGCGGAGTTGTGTGAACTGGTTGCGAAGTGGTGCAAACTGGTTCGGACTGGTGCAAACTGGTTGCGGAGTGGTGCAAACTGTCTGCGGAGTGGTGCGAACTGGTTGCGCAGTGGTGCGAACTGGTTGCAGAATGGTGTGAACGGGTTGCGGAGTGGTGCGAACTGGTTGTGGAGGGGTGCGAACTGGTTGCGGAGTGGTGCGAACTGGTTGCGGAGTGGTGCAAGCTGGTTGCGGAGTGATGTGAACTAGCTGCGGGTGGTGCAAACTGGTCGCGGAATGGTGCAAACTGGTTGCGGAGTGGTGCAAACGACTTGCGGAGGGGTGCGAAGCGGTTGTGGAGTGGTGCGAAGTGGTTGCTGAGTGGTGCAAACTGGTTGCAGAGTGGTGCAAACAGGTTGCAGAGAGGTGTGAACTGGCGGCGGGTGGTGCGAATGGGTTGCGGAGTGGGGCGAACTGGTTGCTGAGTGGTGCGAACTGGTTGCGGAGTGGTGCGAACTGGTTGCGGAGTCTTGCAAAATGGCTGTAGAGTGGTGCGAACTGGTTGCAGAGTGGTGGAACTGGTTGAAGAGTGGTGCCTCTTTGTTGCAGAGTGTTGCCAACTGGTTGCACAGTGGTGCAAACTAGTTGCGGAGTGGTTGGAACTGGTTGCAGAGTGGTGCGAACTGGTTGCGGAGTGGTGCAGACTAGTTGTGGAGTGGTGCGAACTCGTTGCGGATTGGTACGAACTGGTTGTGGAGTGGTGCGAACGGGTTGCGGAGTGGTGCAAACTGGTTGCGGTGTGGTGCCAACTAGTTGCAGAGTGGTGCGAGCTGGTTGGGGAGTGGTGTGAACTGGTTGCGAGTGATGCAAACCGGTTGCGTACTGGTGCGAACTGGTTGGCGAGTGGTGCAAACTGGTTGCGGAGTGGTGAGAACTGGTTCCGGAGTGGTGCAAACTGGTTGTGGAGTGGTGCAAACCAGTTGCGGAGTGGTGTGAACTGGCTGCGGAGTGGTGCTAGCTGGTTGCGCATGGTGCAAACTGGTTACGGAGTGGTGCGAACTGGTTACGGAGTGGTGCGAAGTGGTTGGGGAGTGGTCTGAACTGGTTGCAGGGTGGTGCAAACTGGTTGCGGTGTGGTACAAACTGGCTACGGAGTGACGCGAACTGGTTGCAGAGTGGTGCGAACTGGACTCGGAGTGGTGTGAACTGGTTGCGCAGTGGTGCAAGCTGGTTGCGGAGTAGTGCAAACTGGTTGTAGAGTGGTGCAAACTGGTTGCGAAGTGGTGTGAACGGGTTGCAGAGTGGTGCCAGTTGGGTGCAGAGTGGTGCAAATGTTTTGCGGTATGGTGGGAACTGATTGCGGATTGGTTGTCAGGCGAGGATCCACCGCATCTCCGCTGAGGAAAGGATGTATCCGCGGAGGAGAAACCAATGCCATCCACAGATCCGCAGAACAAAGGTTTCGCAGCCAGTGAACCGCGGAGGAGGTTACCTGGGGAACCGCGGAGTGACGGAGAATGCGCAAGGCATGCTGGCTCCTGCGATAGAATTACGGTAGAGCGTCGGGTGGCGCGGAATCTAGAAGCAATCAAGAAGAGGCGGGAAAAGTTGCCGCCAGGAGGCAAAAATGGCCGCGGAAGAACAGGAACGGGAGGAAGAGTAGGATGAGAATCCGCGGTGAGAAGGGAACATGGGTCGAGCCGCGCAAAAGCTGAAGCAGCGGACGTGCAGAGATGCACAACGGCAGGACCAGGCATCAAGGGGAAGCTCGACCAATGAGAACTCAAGATGGGCAGCGATAATCAAGCAGGAGGACTAGGAGGACGCACCGCGCGAAGACGAAGATTGAAGGATGAACACAAGACCGCGAGCATTCAAGCCGCGGACTAGAGGAAGATGTAGTGGCAGAACAAGGAAACACAGTAGTGAAGAGTGTGTGTGTGTGTCAAGGACGAGACCCGCGGTGCGTGTAGCGCGCCGCACGGAGTCCGAGATAAGGGAAGGAGTGATGGGAGGTGTCTGAGAGAGCTAGTTCTGGTGGATATAAAGCAGTAGTTTAGCGTAGGGACTAGTCCAATCTGGCTAATGATCGAACTTGCCTCCCCTTTGTCTGATCTCTTGTGACTTGAGTTAATGTAAGTCTATTTTAGTGTCATAATCTCAACAATCCTTCTGTCTCATCAATCCGCGTGAGTGCTGGTCTTGGTTCAGATCCATGCTTCACCCTCTAAGATCCGCACCAGTTGAGGAACTTGCTATCGTGCTCACCGCGGAGTTGTTCTACGGAGGACAAATTCATATCCTCTAGGTGTGCGTGGAACATACTGCTCAATCCACCCTTCCTGCGAGCAACCCAAGATAGTGCTGAGTGCTGTCGTCATCAGGGAGCACGATTCGGGCAAGGAGAGCTGTTGGCAAGTCCGCGGCCTTGCACACGATCGCGGAACGTGGCATCTGACTCCTTTGCCCGTGGAACCCCGTTCCGCGGACAAAGGAGTCAGAGGCCACGAGGTGGCAGACTATCGTGCTGGCAAGGAGGGAGCCGTGGAGCACTACCTACGACTGAGGCCCAGAAGGTGCGAAGCATCCGGAGAAGTCCGCAAGAGGTAGCGGAGGAGAGACCAGCAGAATCGCGGAACGGCAAAATCGTGGAGCAGAAGCAAACGCGGAGTCAAAAAGTGCGGAGTTAGCAGTGTGCACGGCAAAATTGGGGGTATCAGTGTCATGGTGCGGTGAGCGTGGACAGTTCCTTGCTCTTTGCAAGCAGAACTGCACGAGCCTTCAGATTCAGTGATACATGTCGGCAGCAAGTTTCGTGCATCAAGATACGCGGAGGCGGCACCAGCAACATTTGCAGCGGATTTCCGTGCGCCACTTCCTGCCGCGGCGTGCGGCCACACAGGAGGGCAGTAGGGAGACCTTGCCCACATCCTCTCGCACGCCTGTCAGTTCATTGACAAGCGCGGACCCATTGGGACAGCACCGGAGAATCACCGAGTGGCTGGAACAGCTACACTGGCGACGTATCATGAACGCGCTGCAGGACCACGTGGATGTCGAAAGCGTACACAGCCAAGATGTACGCGGAACCCACCAGCTACAGGCCAACGACTCTATGGAGCCCAGGTGGTTTTCCAATGTGCCACCGCCAGCAGACAGACTCTCCGAGGCCAGGCGATCTTTGCCATATCAAGGGCCGGTTTATCAGCGACGCGGCGGAGTGCAGCAGTCATGGACAGCGGAGGAGGATCACCTGCCATCCGCGCCCTTGGCTGTGATTACAACCTCCCCGCCTCTGCTTGTCTCCAGAGAAAGGGGGATGAGACAACTTTTGCAAGAAGTGTGTACCGAACAACCAGGTGGGTCGCCGGTGATGCCGGAAACAAGGCAGCACCACCACCCACCCACAGCAGACCACGCGGAAGGGGATCAGACAGCCAGGGTTGGACTATCCAACACGATGGAAGGAGTATCTCTATAGGTGAATCCGTAGTTGACAGCTGCAAAGATCCCAGCAACACCAAGTGTGAGGGCAACGGTGAGCCACAACCCACAATTCGCTGGATGGCAAGGAGCACCGCAAGGGGAACAGAGAGGGGGCATGATGCACCAATCCCCCCTGATTCCGCAACCATCCCACGCGATCCAGCAGTCACTCACAGGACCCCAGCCACAACCCAACCCGGCATTGCAAGGGACACTGCCATACGCGGGGCCCGCAACAATCTCTTCTACCACAGCCCCACTAGGCTGGGTGATGATGGGCACCTGGGCCACGCCCTCCGCGACGGGAATGCCGCTGCAGGTACCCATGCAGCAGATACCGCCATAGCAGCCATCAACCCCTATGACGCCGCAACTAATGCCTGTGGCGGTTGGTCATCCAGTCTATCGCCAGCAACTGATCAGTACCGCGCCAGCTGGGATTGAGGTCCACCCAGCACTACATACCAGCCAGGTGCAGACAACAGCACCCCACTCCACCTACCCTGCTCTCGCGCCAAATCCAGCGACCACCATGGCCCCTGCGGTATCTACCGCCACCCCGCTCTACCACTCTGCGGTGTCACACCCTCTACTTCAGAGTTACTGGTTGCCAAGGCCTACGGCCCCCGTCGCCCCGAACCCACAGGCACCGCCCCTTGGGACTACCTTCTATTGTGCACCCTACGCGATGCAGGCCACCCCTGCGACTCATTACTATGCTCTTCCGGCGACAGCCCCAATGAGCAACCCCACACCTGCACCCCAGGGGCAGCCACAAACTAGTCATGTGGGTTACTCAGCGGTCAAGGCCGCACACTCCAACCCCCCTCCTCCAACCATGCACCCATTCTCCGCGGTGACATCCATGGCCAACCGAAATACAGTGCCCCAGCTGCAATATGTACGTGCACAGCCAGCCAACATTCCGCGGCTGGAGATCTTCAAAGGGACCCCTGAAGAGGACCCATGGGCATGGTTGAAGCAGATAACGATACATGCCAGCATAGGACGAATCCCACCGGACCTTTGCTTGGCCACCGCGGAGCTCCATCTTCAGGGTGCTGCGGAGGACAGGTACAATGCTCGCGTGCCGTTCAACTCCTTCGAGGACTTTGGCAACGCGCTGATTGAGCGCTTCAAACGGCGGACCAAAGAAGAAGCACTTCACAACATTGAAAAGGAGGTCATGCGGAAGGACACCGACATCCAAAGGTTTTTGGATCAGTTCCTCACTTGGACATCAATCAGGAAGAACCCTCAAGGGGAAGGATTGTCGATGTGGGTCCTACTGCAAAATCTCATCCGCGCACTTCCAGATGAGATCAGCAGTCTGATGATCCCTGAGCGCTACTAGTCGCTGCAGGACGCGGTGCAAGATGCAACCGCCATTTCCACACGGCAGCGGTCTACGCGACAGCATCAGGGTGGAGATTCTCATGCACCAGCACCAACCACACAGGCCTCCTAGCCTAAGCTAAAGGCATGCTACACCTACCAGAGCCTGGAGCACATCGCTCGATGCTGTCCGCGGAAAAGCCAGGGCGTTCTGTGAACTGATCCTATGCAACAGGACCCTACGGTGCAGCAGTGGTAGCGATATTATAATCAACCATGGCAGGATCAGCAGCCTCAGCAGCAGACGCAAGCTGGGCGGCAGGCACCGGATCATCAAACCCAGACTGCCCCGGGAGGGCAGGGTATTCTGCCCAACCTACAGGCACCCGCGAACTCCACGAGTGGAGCCCACAATGTCAAGCTAGGGCTGCCGATAGCGGAGGACAAGACTACCGAGTTGCCTTCCACCGCAGCGAAGACCACTCTCATTACACGAGCCCAAGAATTAGGCTTGTGCGGATGGGACCTTCAGATGGCCGCCAGAGTGTAGGAAGATATGCGGCACAAGGCAGAAGTCATGGAGGAGCGATTCCAAGAGGCAATTGCTAAACGTACCGTCATGCCGGAGAAACGACGGCAGGCCAAACCACCACCCGAGGCGGAAAAGCAACCTGCTTCATCTTTGCTAGCGCCTACAACAGGCCCAGCCATCGCGGAGGGAAACTCTGACCCCATCCTGCGTCTATTCACCACTCCCATCGCGAAAGTAAACTTCTTTGAGTTCCTCCGCATCCACCGAGAGATCGCACCGCGACAAAAAGAGGAGTTCTCCAGAGCCAATCAACGCCTCCAAGCTGTGGGCATCTCCTTTAGCTGCAATACGCCCAACGCTGGCACGCAGAATACCCACCGTGCGGTGCCTGACACTTCGCTTGCAATGAGCCTTGCAGAAGAAGAGTGGGGATGGGCACCGCAGGCCCTAGAACTACCGCGCCGAGACGACAACCATTAGAAGGTCGCTTGCTGCATAGTTTGGATATGCGGAAGGAAGTTATTGGCTATAATTGACACAGGGGCCACTCACGCCACTGTGGCGTTCCGCGTCCTGCTCGTGGTTGGATGGACAGACCGCATCCTCCCTATCCGACGCCTGTTTACCAACTCAGCGGGCGGAATGGACTATGGAGATGGGAAGGTTCACGGTCTACTCATACAGGTGGGATCTCTTCATTAACCAGTGAATATCCAAATCACGCGCGCCAGGACGTACGATGTACTCCTGGGCATGGATTACCTGGTACCGCAACGAGCCAATCTTTTTTTCTCCCTTGGAACCATGCAACTCAGTTCCGCTTCTGGGGAAGACGCATTTTGCTCCATTACCATCGGAGATAGGGTAGCGGTGCATGTGACTGGCGGCAAATCCTTCTCCCTCCTGGATGCAGTGGCGGATGACTCTCAAGTTCATGCGAGTAAACTGCCGTCCATCACGGCTGACATGCCTGCCGCGGAACAGGTCACAACAGGAGAATGGCAGGAACTCGCGGGGGAGTCAAGCAAGCTCGGAATACAAACCAATCTCCTGGGCCTGTGGCAGAGGGGACAACGCGTCCTGGGAGAGGGTTCCCAACTGGAAGAAGAAGAGGAATTCTACCCACTCCGCGAAACAGCACCATCACCACCACCGCGATGAGATCACATGCTTCACTCATGACTTTCGCCCGCACAAAAGCAGGACTTCTGCGATCTACTGGATGCATTTGTGGACATCTTCGCTGGTTCCGCGGTTGATCCGGGGGCCGTGGAAGCCTTCCATGTCATTTCCACGGGGGACTACGCGCCCACAAAACAGAAGGTGCAGCGCATCCTCCCAGAGCAGGAGAAAATCATCACAAAGGGGCTCGCGGAGCTCAAGGCGCAGGGGGTGATTGTCCCAATCGTCAGTCCCTGGCGTGCCAACTTGGTCATCGTTGGGAAGCCGGACGGGTCCAAGCGATTCTGCATTGACTTCCGCGATCTCAACCGCATGACCGAGGAAGATGCGTACCCCATGCCTCTGATTGTCGACATACAGGAGCGCTAGCAGGGTCGCGGAAGGTTCGCAAAGCTCGATGTAAAGGCTGCCTTTCACGCCGTCCCAATGCACCCGGAATCCATCGCCAAAACTGCGTTTGTGACACCAGAGGACCTATATGTGTTTACACGCATGCCCTTTGGACTCCGCAATGCAAGCGCGACATTCCAGCGGGTCATGGACTCTACCCTCCGCGGAATCCCCAATGTCAGCTGCTACATCGATGACATCATGGTCGCGGCTCACACCTTCGAGGAACTGTTCTCTTCCCTGGCCGCCGTCTTTGCTGCCCTCCGTAGAGCCAACCTGAAGCTCAAGGTAGCCAAGTGCTCTATCGGGGCCGCTGAAATGGAGTTCCTGGGTTTCATAATGAGCGCGGATGGCATCAAGACCGATCCAGAGAAGATCGCGGCAGTACAAGAATGGCGTCAGTCCACTTCCCCGTGGCAGGTCAAGATCTTCCTGGACTTTGTCTCATTCTACTGAAACTTTGTGCGCGACCACGCGCGTATTATCAAGCCGCTCCAGGAATTGACGCACCAGGATGTGCCCTTCGAATGGACGTCGGCTTGCGCGGACGCCTGGAAGGAAATCAAGCACCGTCTCGTTACCGCGCCTATGCTCGAGTTCCCTGATTTCAACCTCCCGTTCTCCATCACCACCGACTGGTCGCGAGATGGGCTTGGGGCCATTCTCTCCCAGACGGTGCAGGAACCCATACAAAAGGTGATTGCCTACGCCAGTCGTGCCCTCACGGAAGGAGAGCGGAAGTACCCTCTGGTGAAGGGCGAATGCCTGGCTGTCCTCTGGGCTCTCCAACACTTCCGCGATTACATCGAGAATGGCAAGCCGTTCACGGTTCTTTCAGACCACGAGGCGCTGCAGTGGCTCCTAACTACTCAAAACCATGAGTGCATCCTTGCCAATTGGGCACTTCTTCTCCAGGGTTACAACATGAAGATCAAGTACCAGCCTGCATTTGCAAACTGCAACGCGGATGCCCTCAGCCGACTTCCGCGCACTAGCTGGCCAGACCCAGACCAGGAACCGCCAGACACAGCGGAGGCACCCCTCAATGGTAAAGGACCTGTTCCAGAAATTGGAAAACCACTTCCCCCCACCGAGGCAGAATGGGAGGGAGTGGTAAGAGAATTCGACAAGGAGGAACAAGAAGTCACTTTGCAGCTCTTGAATGAGCTCGATTCCGCCGCGGAGTGGATCGTCGCCGAAACTCTACTAGCCATCTCCGCGACTGGCCTACAGCTTGCTCGCAGGTACAACCCCACCATCCGTGGTTGGACGTTGGAGGAAATCGCCCCCCATCTTCCCCCAGGACATGCACACCCGTAGGCCTCGCGAACGGCCGCAGCTCCACCACAGACTTCCCCTTTGAGCAAATCACACTCTCTTGCTCCCGACACGACACTTCTTGAGAACCGCGATCCCCTCACTCTAGTAGACTTCCTCCTCTACTCCCCTGAGTCTGCAGAAATTCTCCGCGCCATCTTCAACACTCACAATGCCTCCCTCTCCCCTCTTGGCATCCGCCTCTCATGCATGCGAGACAGCCTGGCAGGCGTCCGCCTATTATCCCACAGCATCATCCTCACTCACTCTAGCATACGCGGTGCCGCTGCCCGTGCGTCACACACCTGGGCACCAGCGGCACTCACCCCCGGACCGCCCGCGCCCTCCGATGTCCACGTGGCGTGGTGTTACGTGTGGATCTGTGGCCGCAAGTTTGTGGCCATCGTGGACACTGGCGCCACTCATACAACGATTGTGCTCCGGATGGTCCGCTTGCTCCACATGCAGCACCTCATCCAACCCACTCGACTCCGCTTTTCCATCTCCACCGGAGACATTGACGCGCCGCTCGGACAAATCGCGGGCCTCCCCATGCAGGTGGCGAATGTGCATGCGGCACAAACCGTCCAGGTCTGCGATGTCCGCACATACGATATTTTGCTCGCGGCGGACTGGCCCGCACAGCACCAAGCGGATATATTAATCGGTGTCGGTATCCTCAGTCTCATTTCCTGTTCCGGCATTCGATCATTCACCCTGCTCTTTACCTCACATCGGCCATCTCCGAGAGTGGTCATCTCCACTTTCGATTCAGCTCTCACCGGCGCCCGACATACTCGACAGATAACGCGCAGCTGGGCTCTTGCCCGCGGAACATCCGACATGGCACGCAATCAAGGCACGGGGTCCGCGCCTTCGTCGCAGGGGGGTGGACCCTCCTGGCGGCAGCTACGCCGCCCTGCTCTTAACACGGGCGCGGGGCACCGCCCAGCACGGACACCAACACCACCAACGGGAACAGCGGCCCTACCGCGGCAGGGACCCACGACAAGGAGCGCACCTGCAAGGACACCAGCACCACCTGCGGCTGCAACAGACACGTCTCGACCTGGCTTGGTGACGAGAACCCCGCCAACACCGGTAACGGCCATCCCAGCAGCGGCTGCGGCCTCACCGCGGCCCAGCCCGGCCGCAGGGACGACCCTGACACCAACTACAAGACCAGCAGCAACAATCCCACCGCCGTCGAGTTCTGCGGAACGAACACCAACGCAGGCCACGCCACTTGTGGCCAAGTCACCAGGCTCATTGCGACAAGGCCCGGCCACAAGCACACCGACGCGGAGCGGCAGACGTATTGAGCCAGCGGTAGGAGCCACGCAGGCAGCAGCAAGAACAACCACCACCCCAACACCAAGCCCGCGAGATGAAGCTCGAACCCTGGTTAACCCAGTCCCCTCCCCTGCCACGACGGCGCTCTCTCACTTGCCGCCGACCTCGCGCGGCAGTCCAACTTGGCAACCCGCACGCCCCCTGCTGGGCACAGGAACGGTTATGGAGGGGGCGAGAACGTACCTCAAGGAAAGCTCGGAAGACAGCGGAGAGCAGCCCAAGGAAGCCCTGTTGCTGGAGGTGGTAAGCAGCGTCATGCTCCAGCTGCTAACAGAGATTCCGGAAGTGATCCGCGCGGAGTTCAAGGATTCACTGTTTGGCAGGATGTGGCAGGTAGTATTAAAGGGAGCAGCCACGGGGGTGCTGGCCCTCGGAGTGCACGCGAGGCAGGTGCTCCTGCTAGAGACAGCAGGCGCAGAGCGCCTTGTTTTGGCACTACGGGATAGCCTGAACATCAAGTCAGGGATGGCCAGTGACATGAGTGGCGTCGCGAAACTACTGAACACCGAACGAGCGGACCCATCAATGGAAGCCGCTCGAGTGTGGTGGAACAGGGTGCACAAGGACCAGCGGAGCAGTCCAGAAAGGCGGTACGTGCACCTGCTCTAAGAGAGGGCCAGAGCCCTCATCCTGTACCATGTGAATGACCAGGTACCTAGATCGGCAGAGGCACCGCGGAGAAGGTCTGCGGCAGACGAATGGAGGTGGGGATATCTGCTCAACCTTGTCTATACCAGATGGAGCGTTCAGTACCCACAAGAAGAAAGATCGCGGCTTGCGGACACCCAGGGACCTGAGGGATGCTGGATGGAAGCCATGGAAAAATGCTGGACACTGACGCTCCAGAATGTGATACGCACCAGGGTGGCGGCAGCGGTCGCGGAAACACACTGGACCGTGGTGCGAGGAAAGGGATTGAACCTCAAGCAAGAAGAGGTGCGGCACTGGGCCAAGGAGGCAACAGAAATATGCCAAGAGGACAAGAGCAGGAGGGATGCGGAGGTGGAGGAGGCTCGCGAATACACCGAGCCCTCCCCTCAGTTGCAGTAGATGCAAGAACACCTGCGAAAGGAATGGGAGGAAGAGGCAGCCGAGTCAGAGCGAGTGGCCGCAGAAGCCGCGGATAAGGAAGCCCGGTTGGCTAAGGAACAGGACGCGGTGGCTAAGACAGACAAAGAGACTGCACAAGAAATCATAAGGAAAATCATGGGGGAAGCAAAAGCAACGGCGGCAGCAGCACTGGCAGAAGCAATAGAAGCAGCAGCAGAAGCGGCGGAAGCGGAGGCAACAGCAGCAGCAATAGAAGTAGTAAAAGCAGAGGCAGAGGCAGCAGCAGTAGCGGCAGCGAAGGCAACAACGATAGCGACAGACAAGGTAGCAGAGGCAACAACCACGGAGGCACAGGTAGCAACAGAAACACAAGCAACCGCGGAGGCGGCCAGAGTGCGAGCAGGTAGTACAGCTACGGAGGCAGCAAAGGAAGCAACAATAGATAAGACCGCGGCGAGGCAGGCAGGAGCCAAAGGAGAGCAGATGGGGAAGAGGTAGAAGGCTGGCGTCAAGCGCTACCGCCCTGAGCCATCAGCCGGCTCCCTACGGCGAAAGGCACAACTCCAGGCCCAAGCGGCGGCAGTGGTGCAGAAAGCAGCAGCGACGCTGAGCCAGACCAGAACAACAACGCCGGCAGACACCAGTCGAAGTGAGGATCCGGCACAGACTTTCTCGGAGGAGACAACTCATGCTCTGAAAGGAAGGAGGAAGGCAGAATAGGAAGCGGTCGCGGAGCTACGGAAAGAGAAACAACCTCGGGTACACAAAGGCCCCAGCCCCGGCGTAACCCCGGAACAGTTGGCGCATGCCCAATGGGAGGCCGCGCAGGCAGCGAAACTTCTGATGGCGGTACTCCGCACAGTACACTTGCATGCGGAGATGATGCCGGCTCCACTACGGCATGTCTTGGGAGAGGCCGCGATAGCAGCTGCACGCAAGGGGCCGGAAAGGAGGGGACACGCGGAAAAATAGGCGATGATGGTGGTTTCCAAAATCAATGAGTCACCGGGAGACTCGGAAGAAGAACATCCCCTCACACACAGCCAGGGATTACTGCGGGCTCCAGGAATGGTTCCACACAGGAAGGAGGAGGTAATTGAGGTGCACCGCGCTGGTGGACGCGGCAGACGCCCGAGCGGCCCCGCTGACAGCAGGTTGCAAAAACAGTTGGTTGAAGGAGAGCTTCAAGCGGTCGGAATCCTTCGGCTCTTCCCTACACGTGACCCTTGGGACAGAGAGCCACCGGTCTATGATGAAGAGAACCGCAAGAAGTTTGAGGTGTTGAAAGCGGAGCAGGATGGGAGGCAAGTGTGCGGATTGCCAGCAAGAGTGCCAGAAACAAAGCGGAAGCCGGGGGAAGCGGTGACAAAGAAAGCGGGGAGGAAGGGATCCATGGAAACACAAGACTGGCGGATCTGGCAGACCGCCCACATCCTTCTCCGCGCCACCAGCAAGGAACAGCAGAAGGCGGAGGCGCAGAAGGTGTACGCGGACCTGGAAGTACGGCTGGGGGTGGAATTCGACCGTAGGAAAAAGGACGACCTAACTCGCCTGTGTGAGCAGTATGCCTGGGAGGACGGCCGTCTCTAGAGGATAACTTTGCGTGTCTTGTGGGTGTCCCCGCCAACGTTGCAGAAGGCAGTTGTGGAGGCTTACTACCGCCACCATCACACTGGCATGCAGGCACTGAAAGATAGACTAACGCCCATCATCCACATGCCGAACCTGGCGGCTATCATCAAAGATGTGGTACAACACTGCGCCCCCTGTGAACGAGTGTGGAAAACCATGCCGCGGGACCAGCCGTTGTTCCAATCCTCCCCTATCCGTGAGCCGTTGGAAAAGATTATCATCGACTTCCACGGTCCCCGCGCACACCAGGACCAAGGGAACCGATACTAGATTGCAGCAGTGGACCACTTCACAAAGTATCTCTGGGTCCGCGCTGTGCCCAACAAGAGTTCAGCCACCGCGGCAAGGTTCATCCGCGAGGAAATCTTCTACCGCTTTGGTGGCTGCAGCGTGGTGCACAGCAACAACGGCACGGAGTTCATGGGGGCCTTGAGAGAGGAACTAGAGGAGTGGGGGTCCGCCTCGTGCACTCCGGGCGGTACCGGCCAGAGTCACAAGGGCAAGTGGAGCGGGTGCAGGATATACTAGAAAGGGCAATGGCAACCGCGGAGGGCAGCAGCTGGACTGAGAAGCTGAGGAAAGCGGCTCACTTCATCAACACAACACCCAGCCGAGTAACCTCCTTCTCACCCCACATGCTACTCTTTGGACAACCACCGCGTACGGCAATGGGCATGCCTCAGAAGCCGCTGGGGCTACCGCTTGCCCCGGAGGAGCAAGAGAAACTCTCGGAGGAGGAAAAGGACAAGGCGGTCGCGGAATGGTTCCGTAAGCACTGCAAGCGGACAAAGGCCATGCGGGCGGAGGCGCGGTTGAGAGGTTTGGTCGCTGCCTGGCGCGGATGTGACGCGGCAAACCGACGGCTGAACCATGGGCCCATCAAGGAAGGACACCTGGTGTATCTCCGACCCTTCCCTAGCGATGAGAGAGAGGCAGGGGAGCCGCGGGAGGTGTACCGCGTGGCTAGCGTGGAGGCGGGGCAAGTGTGGCTGGAGGGACGGAGGGGTTCAGCGACCACAGCTACCCAGCCACGGAATTTGTGCTACTGCCACCTGCATGGCAGACGCACATCCCCGGGGCAGGAGGTCGCCTACCGCCTCTGGGGCAGCAGAAGGGCTCGAGGGGATGGAGAGCGCAAGAGGTGCTAGACATCTGCGAAGGACAGGTGTCACGGCAAGAGCAGGAATGGAGCCAGGAACCAAAGGAGGTTGAAGAGGAGTCCGATGTCCGCGAACTTGCCGCGGAGGAGGTCTAGAAGGAACAACAACGCGAGTCGCAGAGGCGGGAGCAACAGCAGGAGCAGCAGGAGAAGAGACGGCAAGAGCAGGGAAAGCTGCGGGACTAGGGAAAGGAGTCTGAAGGGAGATCTAAGTCTCAGCCCGAGTAGACTCCAACGGGAGTACCCCGGCAGCCACCCCAGAAGGTACCACTGCAGAGAAGGATGCCCGTGAGCCCTAAGGCCCTAGCTGATTACACGAGCCCATGTGTGTGGTGCGGAGAGAACCTCCCTGCTCAGCCACTCCTAAAAGTGGTGTGCCGGGTATGCGGGAATCCAGCGCATCAATACGCCGGCAGAGCATCCAAGACCTGCATCGGACGAAATCGAACCTGCCTGCGATGCGTGAAGGAGGCTGCTGAACGGGAGGCCGCGAAGAAAAGGGATGAGGAAGAGGGAGCAGGACCCAACGCTAGGGGAGCGCCGCCCCGCGGGAGATGGGACCCAGAGGAGGAGGAGGAAGAGGAAGAGAAGGAAGAAGGGCCTCCAGAGTGAAAGAGAGGTCCGTGCTCTGTTTCCGTGGCCACAATGAGGCAGTGGGAGGCGGAGGGACGGGTCGCGGCGGAAGAGAAAAGGAGGAAGGAACTGGAAGAAAAGAAATGCGCTCAATGCGGCCAGTGGTGGGGAGTGAAGGTCCAGGACTGTGGCGGATGCCTGCGCAAGATCTGCACCGGTTGCTTGGCCCCACCTCGTGATGGGCGCGGAGGGCGAAGCGGGGCTGCGGTGTGCAGGAGGTGCAGAGAGGAGGTCGAGAGGCAACGAGGCGTT
>SZWC01013502.1:5221-18954 GCA_023375785.1 Penium margaritaceum | reverse complement strand
GGAGTGGTGCAAACTGGTTGCAGAGTGGTGGAAACTGGTTGTGGAGTGGTGCGAACTGGTTGCGGAGTGATACAAACTGGTTGCGGTGTGGTGCAAACTGGTTGTGGAGTGTTGCGAACTGGTTGCTGAGTTGTGCGAACTGGTTCTGGAGTGGTTCGAACTGGTTGCGCTGTGGTGCGAACTGGTTGTGGAGTGGTGTAATCTGGTTGTGGAGTGGTGCGAACTGGTTGCGGAGTGGTGCCAACTGGTTGCAGAGTGGTGCAAACTGGTTGCGGAGTGGTGCAAACTGGTTGCGGAGTGGTGCAGACTGGTTGCGGAGTGGTGCGAACTGGTTGCAAAGTGGTGCAAACTGCTTGTGGAGTGGTGCGAACTGGAATCGGAGTGGTGCCAGTTGGTTGCGGAATGGTGTGAACTGGTTGCGGAGAAGTACGAACGGGATGCGGAGTGGTGCGAACTGGTTGCACAGTGGAGGGAACTGGTTGCGGAGTGGTGGGAACTGGCTGCGGAGTGGTGCGAACTGGTTGCAGAGTGGTGTGAACTGGTTGCGGAGTGGTGCGAGCTGGTTGCGGAGTGGTGCACACTGGTTGCGGACTGGTGCGAACTGGTTGCAAAATGGTGCGAACTGGTTGCAGTGTCGTGCGAACTGGCTGCGGAGGGGTGTGAACTCGTTGCGGAGGGGTGCGAGCTGGTTGCGGAGTGGTGCACACTGGTTGCGGACTGGTGCGAACTGGTTGCAAAATGGTGCGAACTGGTTGCAGTGTCGTGCGAACTGGCTGCGGAGGGGTGTGAACTCGTTGCGGAGGGGTGCGAGCTGGTTGCGGAGTGGTGCACACTGGTTGCGGACTGGTGCGAACTGGTTGCAAAATGGTGCGAACTGGTTGCAGTGTCGTGCGAACTGGCTGCGGAGGGGTGTGAACTCGTTGCGGAGGGGTGCGAGCTGGTTGCGGAGTGGTGCACACTGGTTGCGGACTGGTGCGAACTGGTTGCAAAATGGTGCGAACTGGTTGCAGTGTCGTGCGAACTGGCTGCGGAGGGGTGTGAACTCGTTGCGGAGGGGTGCGAGCTGGTTGCGGAGTGGTGCACACTGGTTGCGGACTGGTGCGAACTGGTTGCAAAATGGTGCGAACTGGTTGCAGTGTCGTGCGAACTGGCTGCGGAGGGGTGTGAACTCGTTGCGGAGGGGTGCGAGCTGGTTGCGGAGTGGTGCACACTGGTTGCGGACTGGTGCGAACTGGTTGCAAAATGGTGCGAACTGGTTGCAGTGTCGTGCGAACTGGCTGCGGAGGGGTGTGAACTCGTTGCGGAGGGGTGCGAGCTGGTTGCGGAGTGGTGCACACTGGTTGCGGACTGGTGCGAACTGGTTGCAAAATGGTGCGAACTGGTTGCAGTGTCGTGCGAACTGGCTGCGGAGGGGTGTGAACTCGTTGCGGAGGGGTGCGAGCTGGTTGCGGAGTGGTGCACACTGGTTGCGGACTGGTGCGAACTGGTTGCAAAATGGTGCGAACTGGTTGCAGTGTCGTGCGAACTGGCTGCGGAGGGGTGTGAACTCGTTGCGGAGGGGTGCGAGCTGGTTGCGGAGTGGTGCACACTGGTTGCGGACTGGTGCGAACTGGTTGCAAAATGGTGCGAACTGGTTGCAGTGTCGTGCGAACTGGCTGCGGAGGGGTGTGAACTCGTTGCGGAGGGGTGCGAGCTGGTTGCGGAGTGGTGCACACTGGTTGCGGACTGGTGCGAACTGGTTGCAAAATGGTGCGAACTGGTTGCAGTGTCGTGCGAACTGGCTGCGGAGGGGTGTGAACTCGTTGCGGAGGGGTGCGAGCTGGTTGCGGAGTGGTGCACACTGGTTGCGGACTGGTGCGAACTGGTTGCAAAATGGTGCGAACTGGTTGCAGTGTCGTGCGAACTGGCTGCGGAGGGGTGTGAACTCGTTGCGGAGGGGTGCGAGCTGGTTGCGGAGTGGTGCACACTGGTTGCGGACTGGTGCGAACTGGTTGCAAAATGGTGCGAACTGGTTGCAGTGTCGTGCGAACTGGCTGCGGAGGGGTGTGAACTCGTTGCGGAGGGGTGCGAGCTGGTTGCGGAGTGGTGCACACTGGTTGCGGACTGGTGCGAACTGGTTGCAAAATGGTGCGAACTGGTTGCAGTGTCGTGCGAACTGGCTGCGGAGGGGTGTGAACTCGTTGCGGAGGGGTGCGAGCTGGTTGCGGAGTGGTGCACACTGGTTGCGGACTGGTGCGAACTGGTTGCAAAATGGTGCGAACTGGTTGCAGTGTCGTGCGAACTGGCTGCGGAGGGGTGTGAACTCGTTGCGGAGGGGTGCGAGCTGGTTGCGGAGTGGTGCACACTGGTTGCGGACTGGTGCGAACTGGTTGCAAAATGGTGCGAACTGGTTGCAGTGTCGTGCGAACTGGCTGCGGAGGGGTGTGAACTCGTTGCGGAGGGGTGCGAGCTGGTTGCGGAGTGGTGCACACTGGTTGCGGACTGGTGCGAACTGGTTGCAAAATGGTGCGAACTGGTTGCAGTGTCGTGCGAACTGGCTGCGGAGGGGTGTGAACTCGTTGCGGAGGGGTGCGAGCTGGTTGCGGAGTGGTGCACACTGGTTGCGGACTGGTGCGAACTGGTTGCAAAATGGTGCGAACTGGTTGCAGTGTCGTGCGAACTGGCTGCGGAGGGGTGTGAACTCGTTGCGGAGGGGTGCGAGCTGGTTGCGGAGTGGTGCACACTGGTTGCGGACTGGTGCGAACTGGTTGCAAAATGGTGCGAACTGGTTGCAGTGTCGTGCGAACTGGCTGCGGAGGGGTGTGAACTCGTTGCGGAGGGGTGCGAGCTGGTTGCGGAGTGGTGCACACTGGTTGCGGACTGGTGCGAACTGGTTGCAAAATGGTGCGAACTGGTTGCAGTGTCGTGCGAACTGGCTGCGGAGGGGTGTGAACTCGTTGCGGAGGGGTGCGAGCTGGTTGCGGAGTGGTGCACACTGGTTGCGGACTGGTGCGAACTGGTTGCAAAATGGTGCGAACTGGTTGCAGTGTCGTGCGAACTGGCTGCGGAGGGGTGTGAACTCGTTGCGGAGGGGTGCGAGCTGGTTGCGGAGTGGTGCACACTGGTTGCGGACTGGTGCGAACTGGTTGCAAAATGGTGCGAACTGGTTGCAGTGTCGTGCGAACTGGCTGCGGAGGGGTGTGAACTCGTTGCGGAGGGGTGCGAGCTGGTTGCGGAGTGGTGCACACTGGTTGCGGACTGGTGCGAACTGGTTGCAAAATGGTGCGAACTGGTTGCAGTGTCGTGCGAACTGGCTGCGGAGGGGTGTGAACTCGTTGCGGAGGGGTGCGAGCTGGTTGCGGAGTGGTGCACACTGGTTGCGGACTGGTGCGAACTGGTTGCAAAATGGTGCGAACTGGTTGCAGTGTCGTGCGAACTGGCTGCGGAGGGGTGTGAACTCGTTGCGGAGGGGTGCGAGCTGGTTGCGGAGTGGTGCACACTGGTTGCGGACTGGTGCGAACTGGTTGCAAAATGGTGCGAACTGGTTGCAGTGTCGTGCGAACTGGCTGCGGAGGGGTGTGAACTCGTTGCGGAGGGGTGCGAGCTGGTTGCGGAGTGGTGCACACTGGTTGCGGACTGGTGCGAACTGGTTGCAAAATGGTGCGAACTGGTTGCAGTGTCGTGCGAACTGGCTGCGGAGGGGTGTGAACTCGTTGCGGAGGGGTGCGAGCTGGTTGCGGAGTGGTGCACACTGGTTGCGGACTGGTGCGAACTGGTTGCAAAATGGTGCGAACTGGTTGCAGTGTCGTGCGAACTGGCTGCGGAGGGGTGTGAACTCGTTGCGGAGGGGTGCGAGCTGGTTGCGGAGTGGTGCACACTGGTTGCGGACTGGTGCGAACTGGTTGCAAAATGGTGCGAACTGGTTGCAGTGTCGTGCGAACTGGCTGCGGAGGGGTGTGAACTCGTTGCGGAGGGGTGCGAGCTGGTTGCGGAGTGGTGCACACTGGTTGCGGACTGGTGCGAACTGGTTGCAAAATGGTGCGAACTGGTTGCAGTGTCGTGCGAACTGGCTGCGGAGGGGTGTGAACTCGTTGCGGAGGGGTGCGAGCTGGTTGCGGAGTGGTGCACACTGGTTGCGGACTGGTGCGAACTGGTTGCAAAATGGTGCGAACTGGTTGCAGTGTCGTGCGAACTGGCTGCGGAGGGGTGTGAACTCGTTGCGGAGGGGTGCGAGCTGGTTGCGGAGTGGTGCACACTGGTTGCGGACTGGTGCGAACTGGTTGCAAAATGGTGCGAACTGGTTGCAGTGTCGTGCGAACTGGCTGCGGAGGGGTGTGAACTCGTTGCGGAGGGGTGCGAGCTGGTTGCGGAGTGGTGCACACTGGTTGCGGACTGGTGCGAACTGGTTGCAAAATGGTGCGAACTGGTTGCAGTGTCGTGCGAACTGGCTGCGGAGGGGTGTGAACTCGTTGCGGAGGGGTGCGAGCTGGTTGCGGAGTGGTGCACACTGGTTGCGGACTGGTGCGAACTGGTTGCAAAATGGTGCGAACTGGTTGCAGTGTCGTGCGAACTGGCTGCGGAGGGGTGTGAACTCGTTGCGGAGGGGTGCGAGCTGGTTGCGGAGTGGTGCACACTGGTTGCGGACTGGTGCGAACTGGTTGCAAAATGGTGCGAACTGGTTGCAGTGTCGTGCGAACTGGCTGCGGAGGGGTGTGAACTCGTTGCGGAGGGGTGCGAGCTGGTTGCGGAGTGGTGCACACTGGTTGCGGACTGGTGCGAACTGGTTGCAAAATGGTGCGAACTGGTTGCAGTGTCGTGCGAACTGGCTGCGGAGGGGTGTGAACTCGTTGCGGAGGGGTGCGAGCTGGTTGCGGAGTGGTGCACACTGGTTGCGGACTGGTGCGAACTGGTTGCAAAATGGTGCGAACTGGTTGCAGTGTCGTGCGAACTGGCTGCGGAGGGGTGTGAACTCGTTGCGGAGGGGTGCGAGCTGGTTGCGGAGTGGTGCACACTGGTTGCGGACTGGTGCGAACTGGTTGCAAAATGGTGCGAACTGGTTGCAGTGTCGTGCGAACTGGCTGCGGAGTGAGGCGAACTGGTTGCGGATTATTGCAAACTGGTTGCGGAGTGGTGTGAACTGGTTGCGGAGTGGTGCGAGCTGGTTGCGGAGTGGTGCAAACTGGTTGCGGAGTGAGGCAAACTGGTTGCGGATTAGTGCGAACTAGCTGCGGAGGGGTGTGAACTCGTTGCGGAGTGGTGCGAGCTGGTTGCGGAGTGGTGCAAACTGGTTAAAGAGTTGTGCGAACCGGTTGCAGAGTGGAGCGAACTGGTTGCGAAGTGGTGCAAAATGGTTGCGGAGTGGTGCGAACTGGTTGCGGAGTGGTAGGAATTGGTTACGGATTGGTGCGAACTGGCTGCAGAGTGGTGCAAACTGGTTGCAGAGTGGTGCGAACTGGTTGCGAGTCCGAGTCCAGGCCCGGACTCGAACTCGTGACCCGGGTCTTTAGTCCAGAATCGCAATTCCGGACTCGTGAACAGGCTTAGTGCGAACTTGTTCCAGAGTGGTGTGAACTGTTGTGGAGTGGTGCGAACTGATTTCTGAGTGGTGCGAACTGGTTGCGGAGTGGTTCGAACTGATGGCGGAGTAATGCGAACAGGTTGCGGAGTGGTGCAAACTGGTTGTGGAGTGGTGCAAACTGGTTACTGGGTTTTGCGAACTGGTTGCGGAGTGGTGCGAACAGGTTGCAGAGTGGTGCTAGCTGGTTACGGAGTGGTGTGAACTGGATGCAGAGTGGTGCGAACTGGTTGCGGAGTGGTGCGAAGTGGTTGCGGAGTGGTGCAAACTGGTTGCAGAGTGGTGCAACTGGTTGCGGAGTGGTGCGAACTGGTTGCGGAGTGGTGCAAACTGGTTGCAGAGTGGTGCGAACTGGTTGCGGAGTGGTGCGCACTGGTTGCAGAGTGGTGCGAACTGGTTGCGGAGTGGTGCGAACAGGTTGCAGAGTGGTGCTAGCTGGTTACGGAGTGGTGTGAACTGGATGCAGAGTGGTGCGAACTGGTTGCGGAGTGGTGCGAACAGGTTGCAGAGTGGTGCTAGCTGGTTACGGAGTGGTGTGAACTGGATGCAGAGTGGTGCGAACTGGTTGCGGAGTGGTGCGAACAGGTTGCAGAGTGGTGCTAGCTGGTTACGGAGTGGTGTGAACTGGATGCAGAGTGGTGCGAACTGGTTGCGGAGTGGTGCGAACAGGTTGCAGAGTGGTGCTAGCTGGTTACGGAGTGGTGTGAACTGGATGCAGAGTGGTGCGAACTGGTTGCGGAGTGGTGCGAACAGGTTGCAGAGTGGTGCTAGCTGGTTACGGAGTGGTGTGAACTGGATGCAGAGTGGTGCGAACTGGTTGCGGAGTGGTGCGAACAGGTTGCAGAGTGGTGCTAGCTGGTTACGGAGTGGTGTGAACTGGATGCAGAGTGGTGCGAACTGGTTGCGGAGTGGTGCGAACAGGTTGCAGAGTGGTGCTAGCTGGTTACGGAGTGGTGTGAACTGGATGCAGAGTGGTGCGAACTGGTTGCGGAGTGGTGCGAACAGGTTGCAGAGTGGTGCTAGCTGGTTACGGAGTGGTGTGAACTGGATGCAGAGTGGTGCGAACTGGTTGCGGAGTGGTGCGAACAGGTTGCAGAGTGGTGCTAGCTGGTTACGGAGTGGTGTGAACTGGATGCAGAGTGGTGCGAACTGGTTGCGGAGTGGTGCGAACAGGTTGCAGAGTGGTGCTAGCTGGTTACGGAGTGGTGTGAACTGGATGCAGAGTGGTGCGAACTGGTTGCGGAGTGGTGCGAATTTGTTGCGGAGTGGTGCAAGCTGGCTGCGGAGTGGTGCGAACCGGATGCGGAGTGGTGCAATCTGGTTGCGGAGTGGTGCAAACTGGTTGCAGAGTGGTGCGAACTGGTTGCGGAGTGGTGCGAACTGGTTGCCCAGTGAGGCGAACGGGTTGCGGATTGGTGCGAACTTGTTGCGGAGTGGTGCGGACTGGTTGCGGAATGGTGCGAACTGGTTGCAGGGTGGTGCGAACTGGCTGCGGAATGGTGTGAACTGGTTGTGAAGTGGTGCGAACTGGTTTTGGAGTGGTGCAAACTGGCTGCGAAGTGGTGGGAACTGGTTGCGGAGTGGTGCAAACGGGTTACAGAGTGGTGCGAACCGGTTGCGGAGTGGAGCAAACTGGTTGCGGAGTGGTTCAAACTGGCTGCGGAGTGGTGCAAACAGGTTGCAAACTGGTGCGAGCTGGTTAAGGTGTGGTGCAAACTTGTTGCTGAGTGGTAGGACTTGGTTAAGTAGTGTTTCCAACTGGCTGGGGAGTGGTGCAAACTGGTTGGGGAGTGGTGCGAACTGGTTGCAGAGTGGTGCGAACTGGTTGCAGAGTGGTGCGAACTGGTTGCGGAGTGGTGCGAACTTGTTGCGGAGTGGTGTGAACTGGTTGTGGAGTGGTGCGAACTGGTTGTGGAGTGATGCGAACAGGTTGCAGAGTGGTGCAAACTGGTTGTGGAATGGTGCGAACTCGTTGCGGGGCTGTGCGAACTGGTTGCAAACTGGTGCGAACAGGTTCCGGAGTGGTGCGAACTGGTTACGGAGTGGTGCGAACTGGATGCGGAGTGGTGCGAACTGGCTGCCAAGTGGTGCCAACTGGTTGCATAATGGTGCGAAAAGGTTGTGGAGTGGTGCGAACTGGTTGCAAAGCGGTGCGAACTGCTTGCGGAGTGGTTCAAACTGGCTGCGGGTGGTGCAAACTGGTTGCAGAGTGGTACCAACTAGTTGCGGACTGGTGCGAAATGGTTGCGGAGTGGTGCGAACTGGATACGGAGTGGTGCCAACAGGTTGCGGAGTGGTTCCAACAGGTTGCAGAGTGGTGCCAACAGGTTGAGGAGTGGTGCCAACAGGTTGCGGGGTGGTGCGAACAGGTTGCAAAGTGGTGCGAACGGGCTGCGGAGTGGTGCGATCTGGTTGGGGAGTAGTACAAACTGGTTGCGGAGTGGTGCGAACTGGTTGCAGAGTGGTGCGAACTGGTTGCGGAGTGAGGCAAACTGGTTGCGGGGTGGTGCGAACTGGTCGCGGAGTGGTGCGAACTGGTTGCAGAGTGGTGCGAACTGGTTGCGGAGTGGTGCGAACGGGTTGCAGAGTGGTGCGAACTGGTTGTGGAGTGGTGCAAACTGGCTGCAGAATGGTGCGAACTGGCTGCGGAGAGGTGCAAACTGGTTGCAGAATGGTGCGAACTGGTTGTGGAGTGGTGCAAACTGGCTGCAGAATGGTGCGAACTGGCTGCGGAGAGGTGCAAACTGGTTGCAGAATGGTGCGAACTGGTTGTGGAGTGGTGCAAACTGGCTGCAGAATGGTGCGAACTGGCTGCGGAGAGGTGCAAACTGGTTGCAGAATGGTGCGAACTGGTTGTGGAGTGGTGCAAACTGGCTGCAGAATGGTGCGAACTGGCTGCGGAGAGGTGCAAACTGGTTGCAGAATGGTGCGAACTGGTTGTGGAGTGGTGCAAACTGGCTGCAGAATGGTGCGAACTGGCTGCGGAGAGGTGCAAACTGGTTGCAGAATGGTGCGAACTGGTTGTGGAGTGGTGCAAACTGGCTGCAGAATGGTGCGAACTGGCTGCGGAGAGGTGCAAACTGGTTGCAGAATGGTGCGAACTGGTTGTGGAGTGGTGCAAACTGGCTGCAGAATGGTGCGAACTGGCTGCGGAGAGGTGCAAACTGGTTGCAGAATGGTGCGAACTGGTTGTGGAGTGGTGCAAACTGGCTGCAGAATGGTGCGAACTGGCTGCGGAGAGGTGCAAACTGGTTGCAGAATGGTGCGAACTGGTTGTGGAGTGGTGCAAACTGGCTGCAGAATGGTGCGAACTGGCTGCGGAGAGGTGCAAACTGGTTGCAGAATGGTGCGAACTGGTTGTGGAGTGGTGCAAACTGGCTGCAGAATGGTGCGAACTGGCTGCGGAGAGGTGCAAACTGGTTGCAGAATGGTGCGAACTGGTTGTGGAGTGGTGCAAACTGGCTGCAGAATGGTGCGAACTGGCTGCGGAGAGGTGCAAACTGGTTGCAGAATGGTGCGAACTGGTTGTGGAGTGGTGCAAACTGGCTGCAGAATGGTGCGAACTGGCTGCGGAGAGGTGCAAACTGGTTGCAGAATGGTGCGAACTGGTTGTGGAGTGGTGCAAACTGGCTGCAGAATGGTGCGAACTGGCTGCGGAGAGGTGCAAACTGGTTGCAGAATGGTGCGAACTGGTTGTGGAGTGGTGCAAACTGGCTGCAGAATGGTGCGAACTGGCTGCGGAGAGGTGCAAACTGGTTGCAGAATGGTGCGAACTGGTTGTGGAGTGGTGCAAACTGGCTGCAGAATGGTGCGAACTGGCTGCGGAGAGGTGCAAACTGGTTGCAGAATGGTGCGAACTGGTTGTGGAGTGGTGCAAACTGGCTGCAGAATGGTGCGAACTGGCTGCGGAGAGGTGCAAACTGGTTGCAGAATGGTGCGAACTGGTTGTGGAGTGGTGCAAACTGGCTGCAGAATGGTGCGAACTGGCTGCGGAGAGGTGCAAACTGGTTGCAGAATGGTGCGAACTGGTTGTGGAGTGGTGCAAACTGGCTGCAGAATGGTGCGAACTGGCTGCGGAGAGGTGCAAACTGGTTGCAGAATGGTGCGAACTGGTTGTGGAGTGGTGCAAACTGGCTGCAGAATGGTGCGAACTGGCTGCGGAGAGGTGCAAACTGGTTGCAGAATGGTGCGAACTGGTTGTGGAGTGGTGCAAACTGGCTGCAGAATGGTGCGAACTGGCTGCGGAGAGGTGCAAACTGGTTGCAGAATGGTGCGAACTGGTTGTGGAGTGGTGCAAACTGGCTGCAGAATGGTGCGAACTGGCTGCGGAGAGGTGCAAACTGGTTGCAGAATGGTGCGAACTGGTTGTGGAGTGGTGCAAACTGGCTGCAGAATGGTGCGAACTGGCTGCGGAGAGGTGCAAACTGGTTGCAGAATGGTGCGAACTGGTTGTGGAGTGGTGCAAACTGGCTGCAGAATGGTGCGAACTGGCTGCGGAGAGGTGCAAACTGGTTGCAGAATGGTGCGAACTGGTTGTGGAGTGGTGCAAACTGGCTGCAGAATGGTGCGAACTGGCTGCGGAGAGGTGCAAACTGGTTGCAGAATGGTGCGAACTGGTTGTGGAGTGGTGCAAACTGGCTGCAGAATGGTGCGAACTGGCTGCGGAGAGGTGCAAACTGGTTGCAGAATGGTGCGAACTGGTTGTGGAGTGGTGCAAACTGGCTGCAGAATGGTGCGAACTGGCTGCGGAGAGGTGCAAACTGGTTGCAGAATGGTGCGAACTGGTTGTGGAGTGGTGCAAACTGGCTGCAGAATGGTGCGAACTGGCTGCGGAGAGGTGCAAACTGGTTGCAGAATGGTGCGAACTGGTTGTGGAGTGGTGCAAACTGGCTGCAGAATGGTGCGAACTGGCTGCGGAGAGGTGCAAACTGGTTGCAGAATGGTGCGAACTGGTTGTGGAGTGGTGCAAACTGGCTGCAGAATGGTGCGAACTGGCTGCGGAGAGGTGCAAACTGGTTGCAGAATGGTGCGAACTGGTTGTGGAGTGGTGCAAACTGGCTGCAGAATGGTGCGAACTGGCTGCGGAGAGGTGCAAACTGGTTGCAGAATGGTGCGAACTGGTTGTGGAGTGGTGCAAACTGGCTGCAGAATGGTGCGAACTGGCTGCGGAGAGGTGCAAACTGGTTGCAGAATGGTGCGAACTGGTTGTGGAGTGGTGCAAACTGGCTGCAGAATGGTGCGAACTGGCTGCGGAGAGGTGCAAACTGGTTGCAGAATGGTGCGAACTGGTTGTGGAGTGGTGCAAACTGGCTGCAGAATGGTGCGAACTGGCTGCGGAGAGGTGCAAACTGGTTGCAGAATGGTGCGAACTGGTTGTGGAGTGGTGCAAACTGGCTGCAGAATGGTGCGAACTGGCTGCGGAGAGGTGCAAACTGGTTGCAGAATGGTGCGAACTGGTTGTGGAGTGGTGCAAACTGGCTGCAGAATGGTGCGAACTGGCTGCGGAGAGGTGCAAACTGGTTGCAGAATGGTGCGAACTGGTTGTGGAGTGGTGCAAACTGGCTGCAGAATGGTGCGAACTGGCTGCGGAGAGGTGCAAACTGGTTGCAGAATGGTGCGAACTGGTTGTGGAGTGGTGCAAACTGGCTGCAGAATGGTGCGAACTGGCTGCGGAGAGGTGCAAACTGGTTGCAGAATGGTGCGAACTGGTTGTGGAGTGGTGCAAACTGGCTGCAGAATGGTGCGAACTGGCTGCGGAGAGGTGCAAACTGGTTGCAGAATGGTGCGAACTGGTTGTGGAGTGGTGCAAACTGGCTGCAGAATGGTGCGAACTGGCTGCGGAGAGGTGCAAACTGGTTGCAGAATGGTGCGAACTGGTTGTGGAGTGGTGCAAACTGGCTGCAGAATGGTGCGAACTGGCTGCGGAGAGGTGCAAACTGGTTGCAGAATGGTGCGAACTGGTTGTGGAGTGGTGCAAACTGGCTGCAGAATGGTGCGAACTGGCTGCGGAGAGGTGCAAACTGGTTGCAGAATGGTGCGAACTGGTTGTGGAGTGGTGCAAACTGGCTGCAGAATGGTGCGAACTGGCTGCGGAGAGGTGCAAACTGGTTGCAGAATGGTGCGAACTGGTTGTGGAGTGGTGCAAACTGGCTGCAGAATGGTGCGAACTGGCTGCGGAGAGGTGCAAACTGGTTGCAGAATGGTGCGAACTGGTTGTGGAGTGGTGCAAACTGGCTGCAGAATGGTGCGAACTGGCTGCGGAGAGGTGCAAACTGGTTGCAGAATGGTGCGAACTGGTTGTGGAGTGGTGCAAACTGGCTGCAGAATGGTGCGAACTGGCTGCGGAGAGGTGCAAACTGGTTGCAGAATGGTGCGAACTGGTTGTGGAGTGGTGCAAACTGGCTGCAGAATGGTGCGAACTGGCTGCGGAGAGGTGCAAACTGGTTGCAGAATGGTGCGAACTGGTTGCGGAGTGGTGCCAACAGGTTGCGGAGTGGTGCGAACAGGTTGCGGAGTGGTGCAAACTGGTTGTGGAGTGGTGCAGACTGGTTGCGGAGTGGTGCGAACTGGCTGCAGAGTGGTGCGAACTGGTTGCGGTGTGGTGCGAACTGGCCGTGGAGAAGTGCGAACAGGTTGCAGAGTGGTTCAAACTGGTTGCGGAGTGGTGCAGACTGGTCGCGGAGTGGTGCGAACTGGTTGCAGAGTGGTGCGAACTGGTTGCGGGGTTGTGCGAACTGGTTGTGGAGTGGTGCCAACAGGTTGGGGAGTGGTGCGAACTGGTTACGGAGTGGTGCGAACTTGCTGCGGAGTGTTGCAAACTGGTTGCGGAGTGATGCAAACTGGTTGCGGAGTGGTGTGAACTGGTTGCGGATTGGTGCAGACTGGTTGTGGAGTGTTGTAAACTGGTTGCGGAGTGGTGTGGACTGGCTACGGAGAGGTGCAAACTCGTTGCTGAAAGATGCAAACTGGTTGCGGAGTGGTGCAAACTGGTTGCGGAATGGTGCAAACTGGTGGCCGTGTGGTGCAAACGGGTTGCCGAGTGGTGCAAACCGGTTGCGGGCTGTTGCGAACTGGTTGCGGAGTGGTGCGAACTGGTTGCGGAGGGGTCCGAACTGGTTGCAAAGTGGTGCAAACTGGTTGCAGAGTGGTGGGAACTGGTTGCGGAGTGGTGCGAACTGGTTGCAGAAAGGTGCATAGTGGTTGCGGAGTGGTGCGAACTGGTTGCGGACTGGTGCAAACTGGTTGTGGAGTGGTGCGAACTGGTTGCAGAGTGGTGCGAACTGGTTGCGGAGTGGTGCGAACTGGTTGCTGAGTGGTGCGAACTGGTTGCGGAGTGGTGCGAACTGGTTGCGGAGTGGTGCAAACTGGTTGCGGAGTGGTGCAAACTGGATGCGGAGTGGTGCAGACTGGTTGCGGAGTTGTGCGAACTGGTTGCGGGATGGTGTGAACCGGTTGTGGAGTGGTGCAAACTGGTTGCGGAGTGGTGTGAACTGCATGCGCAATGGTGCCATTTGGTTGCAGAATGGTGTGAACTGGTTCTGGAGTGGTGCGAGCGGGTTGCGGAGTGGTTCAAACCGGTTGCGGAGTGGAGCAAACTGGTTGCGGACTGATGCAAACTGGTTGCGGAATGGTGGGAACTGGTTGCGGAGTGGTGCGAACTGGTTGCGGAGTGGTGCGAACTGGTTGCGGAGTGGTGCGAACTGGTTACGGAGTGGTGTAAACTAGTTGCGGAGTGGTGTGAACTGGTTGCGGAGTGGTGCGAACTGGTTACGGAGTGGTGTAAACTAGTTGCGGAGTGGTGTGAACTGGCTGCGGGTGGTGCCAACTGGTTGCGGAATGGTACCAACTGGTTGCGGTGTGGTGCGAACTGGTTGTGGAGTGGTGCAAACTGGTTGCAGAGTGGTGGAAACTGGTTGTGGAGTGGTGCGAACTGGTTGCGGAGTGATACGAACTGGTTGCGGTGTGATGCAAACTGGTTGCGTAGTGTTGCGAACTGGTTGCTGAGTTGTGCGAACAAGTTCTGGAGTGGTTCGAACTGGTTGCGCTGTGGTGCCAACTGGTTGTGGAGTGGTGCAAACTGGTTGCGGAGTGGTGCGAACTGGTTGCGGAGTGGTGCCAACTGGTTGCAGAGTGGTGCAAACGGGTTGTGGAGTGGTGCAAACTGGTTGCGGAGTGGTGC
>SZWC01013501.1:28877-52272 GCA_023375785.1 Penium margaritaceum | reverse complement strand
ATCGTAATTGTCCTCTTCCTCCCTCCTCCCTTTCCTCCTCCCCCTCCCTTTCCTCCTCTTCCTCCTCCTCCGCCTCTTCCACCTCCTCCTCCTCGTCCTCCTCCTTGCCGACCTCATTCTGTTCCACCACCACCACCACATCCACGCTGCCATTGCTGCCACCGCTGCCGCGGCCGCCACCACCACCACTTTCCGCTCCCATCGTCACCTGACCTGCTTGCAATCTGTCACTATTCTTCCCTCTTCGTCAATGCTCGGGCCTTCGCTTGCCTCCTGCATGCCATACTCTCACATCTTCTTTCACCCTCTTGAAGTAGTCAAACCTGTGGGTCTGCTTGCAATTTCTGTAGGGTTCCAGTTTGACTACGTATTTGACTGGACGATTCTCAAGTACGCGCAGGCGCAAGCGGCGCAGGGTCCTCCCCGCATGCCGGTGCGTACCGAGTCTTCTCCCTGCAGCGACAGGCCCAGCATGCATCCACCCTCCGGGCACCCTTTGTTCATTGGATCTGCGGAATGCACGGGGATGTTGGGCCACCAGTCGCCTGGTGTGTTTGGGTGGGGCACAAGCAAGGGCTTGGGGCAGAACACTGGGGAGCTGCAGCAGGGAGGGTCCTACTTGCTCAGCCTTAGCCTCATCGTCGTGGTATTGTTTCTGGTCTGCTTTCTCTTGGGTCGGCATTTCCATGCTGAACTCCTCTTCCTCCTCCTTCTCTTCCTCCTCTTTGTCCTCTTTCCCATCCTCCCTCTGCCTTCTCCACTTCTCCATGTTTGTACCGTTGGTGAAGTCAATGTGAAGGCTCTACTGCACCTACCCCTCCCCAGCACTGTTTTCATGCTTCCTGTCTTCCATGTCAGGCCTCTTCTCTTTATCCGCAACTCTTGATGTTGCCCCCTGCTGCGGTGTGATGCTTCTATCCACTTGCTGCCATGTAGGCTGCTGGCGTAGCAGGTGGTGCGGCTCCTGTCCTCCCTGCGCCAGCAGGTGGCAGCAGCTCCAACCAAGGTATGGCACCGCTCAGTGTCACTGGTTTGGAGAGCAGGCGATGCAAAGTGCCGCACAGCAGATCACAGGGCAGGCAGAGGGCAGATGGTGGTGGGAGCGATTGTTTCCTGCATGTGAGATGCAAGGGCTGCAGTGCATGGTACTGTGTGACACCAGACATCCCAGAAGTTGCATTAAGTGCATGACAGAACCATGCAGAGCGGGTCATTGCGCTGGCAATAAAGCTTGTTCATGTGGCATCCAAGAGGCTGGAGCTGCTGCAAGCTGTCCAGCCAATGCTGCCCATGCTTACTTTTTCAGCGTGCTCTCATTGTCGATGAGATGAATGAAAGCAACTTGCACAGAATAGCACTTCCAGCTGTTGCCTTTCCACAGTTGTGGTCAGCTGTCGGAGTGTCCTGCTGCAGCAGCCTTGCTGCTGTGTTTCTGTGCTGCTTTTGCTGTTGCGGTGCTGGGGCTGCTTTTGCGGACTGCAGCTGTTTCCTGGCGTTTTCTCCATGGCAATTCCATTGCTGGGTCTCCAGAAATGCTGCGATGCGGTGTCAGGAAGATGTGGCCACACCTTTTTGCTTTGTCTGCTGTTTTGAGCAGTGCAAGTGAGCACCGAAACGGGTGACAGCTCTCGCCGGCGTTCTGCAACACCCCTGGCCGATGCACCTAGGCATGCCAGCCCTGCCCGACAAAATGATGATGTAAACACTTCCACTCTTGTCCCCCTCCTNAATGTGAAGGCTCTACTGCACCTACCCCTCCCCAGCACTGTTTTCATGCTTCCTGTCTTCCATGTCAGGCCTCTTCTCTTTATCCGCAACTCTTGATGTTGCCCCCTGCTGCGGTGTGATGCTTCTATCCACTTGCTGCCATGTAGGCTGCTGGCGTAGCAGGTGGTGCGGCTCCTGTCCTCCCTGCGCCAGCAGGTGGCAGCAGCTCCAACCAAGGTATGGCACCGCTCAGTGTCACTGGTTTGGAGAGCAGGCAATGCAAAGTGCCGCACAGCAGATCACAGGGCAGGCAGAGGGCAGATGGTGGTGGGAGCGATTGTTTCCTGCATGTGAGATGCAAGGGCTGCAGTGCATGGTACTGTGTGACACCAGACATCCCAGAAATTGCGTCAAGTGCATGACAGAACCATGCAGAGCGGGTCATTGCTCTGGCAATAAAGCTTGTTCATGTGGCATCCAAGAGGCTGGAGCTGCTGCAAGCTGTCCAGCCAATGCTGCCCATGCTTACTTTTTCAGTGTGCTCTCATTGTCGATGAGATGAATGAAAGTGACTTGCACAGAATAGCACTTCCAGCTGTTGCCTTTCCACAGTTGTGGTCAGCTGTCGGAGTGTCCTGCTGCTGCAGCCTTGCTGCTGTGTTTCTGTGCTGCTCTTGCTGTTGCGGTGCTGGGGCTGCTTTTGCGGACTGCAGCTGTTTCCTGGCATTCTCCATGGCAATTCCATTGCTTGGTCTCCAGAAATGCTGCGATGCGGTGTCAGGAAGATGTGGCCACACCTTTTTGCTTTGTCCTGCTGTTTTGAGCAGTGCAAGTGAGCACCGAAACAGGTGACAGCTCTCGCCGGCGTTCTGCAACACCCCTGGCTGATGCACCTAGGCATGCCAGCCCTGCCCGACAAAATGATGATGTAAACACTTCCACTCTTGTCCCCCTCCTCCCCCCCCCCCCGAGCTCATCTGTTGCCTTCCCATCTTCCCTCTCTGCTTGTCCTCTCCCATGTCATTGCATACAGTTCTATTTTCATTCTCTCCCTATCTCTATCCTTGTCTGTACCCTTCTCTCCCTCCCCCCTTGGCCCTCCATTCCTTTCCTCACTCCTCGCTCAGTCCTGGATTTCCCTCATTTTCCTCCCTGTCCTCCCTCCATTTTCTCCCTGCTTCTGCCTTCCCTTGCTCCCTGCTTCTGCCCCTTCTCCCTCGTGACCCTTTTCCTCCCTGTCCCTTCTGTCCCATTCCCCCCCCCCTCCTCTTCCACTCAGTTAACCGATCCATTATTCCCGCTTCTAAGTAAACCTTTCCCACGTCTCCAGGCAAACCAAGACGACCGGGTCGGAGGTTCAGCCTTTCCCCGCACAGGCTCAGGAGGACCAGGCGCGCGCCGCAGCGGCGGCGTCAACCTGGGCGCATCGGCTCTGGGATCCGGTGCAGCACGCCCCATCGGCACACCAGAGCCTGGCCCCAGCCGCGGCGGCGGTGGTGGCGGTGGCAGCGGCATGCTGGGCATGAAGACGGCGGCCCTGTCGGGTCTTCGGTCAAGCAGCATCGGCCGCAGCGGTGGTAGCGGTGCTGGGGGTGGGGGGGCAGGGGGTGAGGCTCCAGTGAAGAAGAGCGGAGGGATGTTCGGTGCCGCTGCGCGGCTTGGTGGAACCAGGGGTGGGCCAAAAGAGTGAGGAAGCTTGGGCTATCCGCTGATCCCCGTCTTGCCCTGCTCACCTGCTGGCTGAGGGCTGCCGCTTCATGCACCAACTCCTCTTGCTGGTCTCTCCCTGACCAGCAAGAGGCCCTTCCTTGTTTCCCTCTCCTGTTTCCTCCAGCCACTCCCCAACTCATCTTTCTGCTCTGCCCCCTTTCTCCCTGTGTTGACACCAAGCTTCTGCTCTCCTACCCCCTCGCCTCCACCCCAATCTTGGCCCCTCACCAAGCACTTGTGAAGCTGAGATCGACGAAGGGGCTGCTGCTGCTGCAAGGTGAGCAGCACCTGTGCATGCCTCCTGAGGCTCGCTTCGTGGGGGAGAGAAGGTTGTCTGGAAGATCTCCTCTGTTGGAGGGCCACCTTCAGCCTGCCCCTTGGTGAGACGCTGTGGGAGGAAGAATTGTGAGTGGGAGCAGGAGGGGGTGGTGCGCTCTCATTGCACCGAATGCTGGCTGCTGTGACATGTTTTCATTACTGACTGTTGGTCAACCGCGCCGGTTTCATGGTCTGGTGAGGGGAGTGGCTATGTCTTTGGGAGCCGGAAGGTTAGGTATTGTTGCTGGCCGTTGGGGATGATGTAAAGTGGTGTCCAGTGCGCGGTTGGATGCCCATCTGCCTGGGGAGGAGAATTTGCTTGACCTCCATTTGCTGGTTCACAGGACTCTGTTCCTCGTCGGCAGTGAAAAAACTGTGGACTGTGCTAGTAGTCACGGCTGGAGAAGCCTGACATGACACCTCTGATATATTTTTCATGGTTGATCGCANGTCAGGATGGAGATGGAGGGCAGACAGAGGACTACAAAGGTTTGAGGTGTGGCATTGTGATTACTCCTCAGCGATACAGGGGGAGATGCCTTTAAGGTAGGGATGACAAAGAAAGCCAAATAGAATGTGGTTGCGCCCTACTATTTCCTAGAATGGATCTGGAAGGAGATTCATGTCGGCTGCAAATGGTGACGTTATACTACAATCTAGGAGGTGTGAATTGCAAATTGTGTAGGTGGAGTAAGACCCATACATGGTACAAATACTTTGTAGGCGAGGACATTTGCCTGATGATAGGAGTTTCCTGTTGGTTTCGGACTAGGGTACACCAGTCCAAATGTATCTGGCCCATGCAATCTGAGAAATCTTGCAGAGCACACCTTGATCACATCTTCTGCAGCTCATCAAATCTCTTGTGGGACCAATTGACAACTAGAGGTGACATGACAAATCCAGCAAACTCATTGCTCAAGCATGTAATTTCTTGTATGTGACATCATGTGCACTACATATGTCTTTCATGGCTGCTATGTAGTGCATGACATTGTCAATACTAATGATGGTTCAACGCTGCTCTGCAGTTCATAATGGAAGGGGATTCGACATTGGCACATCTGTTTACTTGGATATCAGTTGTGAGAGACGTGGCTCCTGTCTCCTTGTGTGGAGTCTCCCACTTCGCACCAATACGCAGCTAGCTCCGTCCACAGCAGCCACCAATGTGTTTTTGTGTGTCGTACACGGCTTACGGTGACCCCTCGGCTCATGTCCATTCACGTGCAGATCCCTGAGACTGGCGATGGTGGCAGAAGACCGGCGGCCGGCAGTGACCGGCGCCCAGAAGACTCTCGTACTTGTTAAATTTGTGCTTTGGGACAACACATAGGCATGCAGCCTATCGGGACGTAGACTTCGTCGATGCGGCCGCTCTGGTTCAAACGGCTCGTCGTTCTGATGTGTCTACAGGGAGTTATGGTCAAAGCTGTGTTTTTGCCACTGTATTGTCCTACTAGAAAACAACGCTCGTGTGCGCCGCGTGTGTGCACATCCACTAAGGCTGTGACACAATTTAGGCTGTTCTGGCCTCGGTTGTCATCTCTCTCTGCACAATTCAACATTTGCAGCTTCTGACACTCGTACTTGTGTCCCTAGCCTACCCCTTGTTGTTCTCACCTCCACCTGTGTGTGCTAGTGAGTTAGCTGCCACGCCAGCGACAGCAGCTCTAGGAAGCTGTGTTTCATGGTATCAGAGGGGCGAGCCAGCGCTCGCACAGCTGCGTAGCAGAGACGCAGCAACCGCAGTGACAGTGAGCGACCGCAGCCGTTGCCTTGAGGAGCAGCAGCAGCAACGCCCCCTGTCTCGGCGAGAGGTCATGGGAGGACTCACCACCGTTCCCACTGTTTTTTCTCAAAAACGTCCGCGACAGTTCCGCGGCCGTTCCGCGGTAGCAGCAGCTGTTCCGCGGAAACTCCGCGGTGTTCCGCGGTGACCAAGTCTCTGCAACGGACGCCGCAGCTCCGCGACCGCAACGGAACCCGCCGGTGGTACCGCGGATCTACCGCGGTCGCATGCGGCGTTCTGAAGCCATCACCCCGCGGTGGCGGTACTACGGCAGTTTCGCGTTGTTCCGCGGATCGGTTGCGTTCCGCCGCAGCAGCTCCGCGGCGGTCCTGGAACACCGCCGGCGGTGCTCCACTGTCCTAGGCAGTCGCGAGTCCGCGGCAGTTCCGCGGCGACTCAGCAGTCGCAAGTCGTGGCAGCCCCGCGGTGGTCCCGGAACGCACTGACGGGGTGCCTAGACAATTTGCGGCAGTCCGCCGCGTTTTGCACTAGCGCTATCGCGGTGACTGGTCGCGGCACCCCGATGTGCTCCGCGTCGACGCGACCGCGTTCAACCCGAGCGGATCCGCGGCAGTCCGCGGTGAACGTCCGCGGTGAGGTGTACCGCGGAGGGGGTCCGCGGAGGCATTCCGCGGAAGCGTTTCGCGGAGGTGAGGTTCCGCGGAGGTGAGGTTCCGCGGTGAGGTGTTCTGCAACAACAAAAAAAAAAGGAAAGGGGAACGGGGGGAACCTGCCGTCATGCCGGAGCTCACTCCCTCTAGCGCCGCTACCGACACAGCTGCCGAGGGCAGCACTGTCAGCGGCCAACGTCGGCCGCCGCCATCGTCACCACAGCGGCAGCAGTAGCAGCACCAGATGCAGCAACAGCCCCTGCAGCAGCAGCAGTAGAAACGACAGCAGCAGTCGCCGCTACAGCAGCAGCCGCCGCTACAACAGCAGCAGCAGCAGTGGCCGCCGATCCCAACGACATTGGCGCACCAAGTGCGCGCACTAGCTGACCTACAGGCCGAGAGCCGCAACACTTTGACGAAGCAGGTCGCTGAGCTACAGGACCTGATCAGGGGCTTACTGCCTCAACAGCAGCAGGCCCAGCAGCAGTAGCAGCACCCGTTCGCGGACCCGAGCGAGGACCATCTCGCTCACGGCGGCAATGAAGATGAGGTTGCGGAGGCCCTCTCCGACTCTGGCGAGGAGGGCGAGGAGGAGCTGCTGTGAGCACGCCTCATCCGCTTGGAGGCATGCCGGAGAGCGCGTGAGGCCAATACCGCCCTCCTCGGCACGAGCTCCAGCATCGACGCTGGCTTGAGCTCATCTCGCCGCCCTCTGAGCTTTGAGGAGCTAGCTCTGCGGGCCCGCCTTGGCAAGGGGGTTGCCTCCTCTGTGCCTGGTCCCACAGTGGCTTCAGCCGTCGCTCTGCCGACGGTCAAGCCACCCAAGTGGTTTGAGTCGGAACCGCCCATCTTCTAGACTGGGAACAACTTCAAGACTTGGGAGCCGCGCTTTCGCATGTGGGCCATGAGGGAGGGAGTTCTCGCCTACTAATTCACCCCCTACCAGGCGTCTGACCCCGCCCAGACGCAGATGGCAGGCCGCGCCGCCTCCGGTCTGATGAAAGCCGCCCCTGACTTCAGTCTGTTCCTCGGCGATCCATTGACGGGCACGGGAGGTGACCCTTGCGAGGCATGGGCACTGGCCGTCACTCTGTTTGAGGGCGTTACCTTGGCCTTGACATCCCAGCACCTTGCGGACTTCAACTCCATCTGTCAGACTGCTCAGGAGTCCGCAACTGACTACTAGCGGTGGGTGATTCAGCTGTACGAGGAGCTGGGAGACGATGCTCCTGTGCAGTACTCCGCCCTCCTGATCATCCTATATGGCATCCACCCCGACTACGCGCGCGTCTTCAGCAACTTCGACCAGACTCTGCTCTGCGACTAGGGGAGCGACGGGATCCTGCTGCGCTGGGCCACCCTCCACTTCCCGGAAGTGGAGGGTGGCATGGACGCCGCAAACCGCGCTCGCTACAGCACCGCTTCAGCTGCAGTTGTCGCCGCATCCTCCTCTACGCCTTCCACAGCAACATCGGCTCCAGCACAGGGAAAGAAGGGCTGCAAATCGTCAGGTGGTGGCTTTAGTGGTGGGACCAGCAGCGGCACCTGCACCAGTAGTGTCAGCCGCAGCAGCAACAGTGGGAGCAGCAGCCGCAGCGGCGGCAGCTACAACAGCAGTGGTAGCATCGGCCCTGGCAGTACGACGGGCCGCCGGCTCGTGTGCTTCAACTACGGGGGTGACCATTGTTACCCCGACTACACTCGCTTGACAGGCCGCCTAGTGGACTGGGCCAAGGTCACCCGTGGACTGCAGCAGACGCATGAGGCGCGCATGCGCCAGATGTCCGGTGCGACCGCCCGCTCAGCCGCCACTGTCAGAGCCGTCCCAGAGGAGCCTGCCACCAATGCAGGCCCCTCCGCGGATCCTCGCAACCAGGCACTCGCCGAACGCGACAGAACAATTGCCGAGCTGCACCAGCTTCTTGCCCTACGCTCATCTTAGGGAGGTGCGAGTGAGATGACAGAGTCCAGGGGTCCTACTGCCTGTGGACTGTCTGTGTGGTTGTGTGATGATGCTTGTGGTGGTCCCCATGCCCAGCCGTGTGCACGTGACGGACTAGATGGTGTGTCTTGGCTGCATGCTGCTCATGTGCGCATCGCTGGTTGCCTACTTGTGTACCCGGCTGAGCGTCCTGCTGCCGCACCTTGTTCCTTCGTCGACTGCCACGTTACCCCTTGTACGCATGTCACTGACGCCACCTAAGTCGTTTACTCAGGTTCCACCCACCACATGACGTGTCGCCGTGTCGCCTTCGTCGTCCTGCATCCTATTGGCGCTGTTTGCTTTGTTTACACTGCAACTGGCCATGAGGTCCTTGTGTAGGGTGTTGGGGTTGTGTAGTTCATTGGGATCGCTGGTCGCGTATACATCTTTGACGTCCTCTTTGTCCTTGATCTGGAACTCAGTGTGCTGTCTGGTCGTGCTTGCACCAAGATGGGCATGGGTGTCACGCACACAGCCGCCGATGCTCGTATCTTTGTGCATGACACCGAGGAGACCGTCCTCAGTGGAACAGTCGTCGATGATCTGTATCACATCTCTAGGACCTGTGCGAGTGCACCCCCCTTGCCTCCGTCTCCCACTGCTCGTGTTTTCGTCGCTTGTGCCCTATCCCCCGAGCACCACTGTCTCCTTCATCGACGCCTCTACCATATGCACCTGGGGGCTGCCAACAGGCTCGTCCATACTCAGCCTGCTCTCGGTCTTGATGCGGCATCCTTCGAGGCGCCGCCCACGATCGATTGCCTGGCCTGTACTGAAGGCAAAATGCACCGGTCCACCTATCCTGCGTCTGTCTCCAGGGCTCATCGACCCTTGGAACTTGTCTACTCTGACCTCATGGGTCCGCTCCCTGTTGAGTTTCAGGAGGATCACGATCGCTACGTCGTGACGTTGACTGATGACTTCACGCGTATGTGCTGGGTCTATAGTCTGCGTTAGAAGAGCGATGCCGCCATCGCCGTCCTTATTTGGCTGGTTATGGCCGAGCGCCAGTCTCCCCACCGCCTGCAGACCTTTCGCTCGGACCGCGGCGGCGAGTACCGTGGTGACATGGCCCCCTCCTTCACCAAACTTGGTGTCTTCCACAATCTCTTCGCTCCTGCCACCACCTAGCAGAACGGTGTCTCAGAGCGCTGGAACCGCACCATGGAGGATGCGGTCCGCGCCATGCACAGTGATAGCGCCATGCCTGAGGCCTTTGCCTTCGAGGGCATGGCGTACATGACCTGGGTCTGGAACCGCATTCCCCATGGCCCTCTCCTTGGTCACTGCACGCCCTACGAGCTCTAGTATGGGCGTCGCGCGGATTTGTGCCTGGCCCGTGTCTGGGGCTCCCTTGCCTGCGTTTGGTTCACACTGGAGTAGTAGGGGAGCAAGCTCTCTCTGCGAGGCTGCATCTGCACCTTCGTTGACATCGCCCTCCGGTCGAAAGCCTGGCGGTTCTAGGATCCTGAGCGACGCCGCATCGTGGAGTCCCGTGAGGCTCTCTTCTTTGAGCATCTCGCCTTTCGCGACCTTGCTCGTATCCACGCTCTGCGTGCTGCTCATGCCCCTGGGTGTGCCGGACCCCATAGTGTGAGGGAGGTCCCTGGTACGCTAGGCACAGTGGCTATGTCCAGTGTGGTCACTCCGTCGCCGACACCCCAAGGGCTGTTCCCAGAGGCTCTGCCCACTGGCACCCCCAGCTTCGTCCCATCTGCGGCTCGCTCCTTTGCCCTCGACTCTCCGCTCTCGCCCGTGTCCGAGTCTGCGTCCGAGTCTGCCTCCGTGTCTGAGGATTTGCTTGAACATGCGCCTACTTCCGCAGCTGAGTCTTTGCCAGATCCTACGTCCGCGATTGTGTCAGACTCTGAGCTATCCCTGCCTCCGGTCGCGGACATGCCTATGTCTGCCGTGGGCCCGTCCCCGGCTGTTGAGACCACACCGGCCTCGAGTGGCGCGCCAAGCGTGCAGTCCACACCGGCATGTGAGTTATCAGCGCCCACTGCTCCTGCCATGTCGGATCCTTACACACGGGCACCCGGTGGACGTCTCCGCCCACGCCCCACGCGCAGCGTCGTCAGCGGTGACACGGGCACGAAGGCCCTCGGCCTGAGTGCTCGCGGCCTCGCTGAGGTTCACCCTGGCTGTGCCACCGGTATAGCGCTACTTGCTCATGAGCGCTGTCTTTCTTGTCACGCCGCTGAGTCCATGGTGATGGTTGACCCTCCCTTTGCGGCGTACGCCTTGGCTAAACGCAGTGCACCAGTGCTGTCTCCCGACCCCACCTTTCTGCCTAAGGCCTTGTCATTCCCCGATGCTGAGCAATGGTGCACTGCCTGCCAGGCTGAGCTTGATGCCATCCGAGAGCACGGCGTCTTTGAGCTGGTGGACTTGCCGAAGAACCGCAAGGCCATCAAGGCCAAGTGGATTCGTTGCAAGAAGCTAAAACCAGACGGCACTGTGGAGCACTACAAAGCGCGCCTGACAGCAAAGGGCTTCTCTCAGGTCCCGGGCGTAGATTACACCGAGACTTTTGCCCCTGTTGGCCGGATGACGACCACGCTCACGCTACTGAGCCAGGCGGCACAACACGACTGGGAACTCCATCAGATGGATGTCAACAACGCGTTTTTGAACGGGGACATTGAGGAGGAGATCTACATGGTCTAGCCACCCGGCGTTGAGGATGGTACCGGTCGAGTATACCGACTGCGGAAGGCCTTGTACGGCTGGAAACAGTCACCTCGATGCTAGAATCAGGAGATCACCAGCACGCTAAGACGCGTTGGGTACGTTCAGAGTGATGCAGACCCATCCCTGTTCCTCTCACAGTCCCCAACACTGCTCAATGCCATCCTCGTCTACATGGACGATCTTCTGATCGCCTCACCCGACCAGGGAGCAGTGAACGGTGCCAAGGCCACTCTCACTTCGGCCTACAAGATGAAAGATCTTGGTGAGGCCTCTGTCTTTTTGGGGATGGAGATCGTCCGCGATCGTGTCCGCCGCACACTTCGCATCCTTTGGAGATACTATGCAGAGATTGTGGGGGAGCGCTTTGCCGACCTCCTCACTGCCGTCCGCACGGCCTCCACGCCCATGACCCTTGAGGGGCAGGCCGCCCTGAAGGTGGGTGACCTAGCTGACCTGGGGCAGCCAGTTGATGTAATCCTATACCTGCGAGTCATCGGCTCTCTCATGTTCTTGGCCACCACGACACGGCCCAACATTGCTTTCACTGTCAACCTACTCGCCCAGTTCTCGCAGGCTCCACGCCAGCAAACACTAGAGGCCGCAGTCCGGTGTGTGCGCTACATCCTGTTCACTGCACGCTTTGGCCTGTGCTTTTGCGAGCAAGTATCCGTTGTGCTCGACGGGTACACAGACAGCGACTGGGCATTGGATCTTGATGGCAAGAGCCGCTCCGGCTACATCTTTCTCATTGGAGGCACCGTAGTATCCTGGCGAAGCGGGAAGCAGGGCTGCATAGCACATAACACTACTGAGGCAGAGTATGTTGCTCTAGGTGCCGGTGCAGCGGAATGTGTCTGGCTCGTACGTCTGTTGCGTGAACTGCGTCAGTCCATTCCCCCTGTGGTTCTCTAGTGTGACAACATGAGCGCGAAGGCCATTGCCAAGAACTCATGTGTGTTCCATGCACGCACAAAGCACATAAACGTCGAGCACCACTTCGTGCGTGATCTGGTTGATCGTGGTGAGATCCGAGTCATCCATGTTGGCACTGACAGGCAGTGCGCGGATTTTCTAACCAAGGCTCTGGGTCGTTCGAAGTTTCATGCAGCCACTCGTTCCATGGGACTCTGCCCCATCCCTGTTGTAGATTGATTCCTCATGTGCCACCTTGCGTGTGATGTGCTTGCTGCCTGCAGCGGCTGTGCATTTCCTGCTCTGTATAGCGTCAGTGTCTGCATGTGCATGGACGTGTTTCGCCCTCTGGTCATGGGGGAGTGTTGTTGTCGTACACGGCTTACGGTGACCCCTCGGCTCATGTCCATTCACGTGCAAATCCCTGAGACTAGCGACGGTGGCAGAAGACCGGCGGCCGGAAGCGACCGGCGCCCAGAAGACTCTCATACTTGTTAAATTCGTGCTGTGGGACAATACATATGCGTGCAACCTATTAGGATGTAGATTTCGTCTATGCGGCCGTTCTTGTTCAAACGGCTCGTCGTTCTGACGTGTCTATAGGGAGTTATGGTCAAAACTGTGTTTTTGCCACTGTATTGTCCTGCTAGAAAACAAACGCTCTTGTGCGCCGCGTGTGTGCACATCCACTAGGGCTGTGACACTATTTAGGCTGTTCTGGCCTCAGTTGTCATCTCTTTCTACACAATTCAACATTTGCAGCTTCTGACACTTGTACTTGTGTCCCTAGCGTACCCCTTGCTGTTCTCACCTCCACCTGTGTGTGCTAGTGAGTTAGCTGGTAGGCTTGTACTGCCACGCCAGCGACAGCAGTGCTAGGAAGCTGTCTTTCATGTTACCAACTTCCATGGACAACTGCTCTTGGTAACATAGAGGCAGCTTAGGCTTAGGCACCCACAACTCCAATGTGTGATTTTTTAAGCTAATTCTGAGTGCAAGACTGTGTTTGTAGCATGCATTCTTTGATATGGTCCAATTCTTAGGAAAAATACGGACGACGCCTACATTTGGGGTTGTCGGTCCTCTTTAGTGCTCACCAAGAACACCCCACAGCCTAGAAAACAGTGCATTTTCCTAATTGACTGATAGACTAAGTAACAAGCCTTGCAGAGGCGAGGGACTTCGTCCGTGTCAGAGAGGGCTCACACCACTGTTGTTTGATCTGTGCACTGCCTCATTGACTCACACTGTGACCTCTTGGTTGGTGTACATGCTCGTGCAGACGCCTGACTAGATGGACGCTGATGCTGATGAGGCGTTGTTCGCTGGAGTGGACGTGTCGCCGTGAAGCCAAGCGTGTGATTCTCCTCCTCCTCGTGCTTCTCGTACTGCACCCTCGCACGACCAGCTCCATTGGCAGCTACCCTTGGCTGTCATGGCATCAGTAGTCGTAGTTGGCTCTCAAGAGCAGTGTAGTCGGCGCATGAGTTCGGGCAGCCGTAACTCCTCGTGGCTACTCTTTTTGCTGATTCTGACTGCACGACTGCATTTGGAGCGTGCTTATTTTGGTATGGTCCAGTGTTTAGGCAAAACGGAAAACGCCCAGGTTTTGGGCTGTCTGGTGTCTGGCAGGTCTCACCTAAGAAAAACTTGCCGGACAGGATAATGCTAGGTTTTTCCTAGTGAGATGGTTTTCTGAGCAAAAAGCCTCACAGAGCTGAGGTGAGGCTAGAACTCAGAGGGGTCTCAGTTAGTTGCTCATTCTTCATTCCTAGTTAGTCATTGCTTCATTCCAGTGTTTTCTGGCACGCGCACTTGTGAGTAACAAACCACAGCTCTCAAACTTAGACTCTAGTGGAGCAAACTAAGGGGGCAGACTAAGCAACGAGCGTGGGTTCCCGCATGCTTTTTCAACAACGACACTACCCCAACCTGCACACTAGCTAGTTCCTTTTGCCACACCTCATTCTTTTTGTTAGAACTGTTATTACTCAATTTCATCTAAAGTTTTGGTGCCAAGTCTTGAATGCAAGTTTTCCCTCTCAAAGCTAAGCAGGCAGTACTACTCATGCTCGAAGTCAAGACGTAACAGACAACGTACGTCAGTCCAAGTGCATGAGGTAGCAGAAAATGGTCTTGTCTAGACTAGCATAACATTGTTTCCATGTTGGTATGAGAGCCATAACGTAGATGTAGTAGACTGGGCAGCAGCATCGACGTACAGGTGCCAGTCAACGATGGCAAGCCTCTATACGCGCAAGTGGAGGAGAAACTCTGCCGGATTTTTCTTGACAAAGTTAGCCTCGGCTGGTGGCAGCTTCCAAACGCTTCCCACGTGGGGGGTATGCAGTCGAAAGTTTTTCTGCGGCACTGACCCCATGGCGGTGGTAGCGTAGGCAGTCACGCGGCCGACACAAAACGGCAAAAGGACGACGATGGAGCCGACGCATGTGGTGTCGGTATTGCCACACGGCACAAAAGTGTCCTCGCTACTTCAAATTTTTTTTACTTTACCTCCTCAACGTGGACCATTTTTACTCTCCCTACGAGGCGCAGCCACTTCAGCAGATGTGGAATCAACGCCCCCACGCCGTGAAACCAGAGGAGCAAAAAATAATAGGAAAAAGGAGAAACATCCCGGATCCTTGCTCGGTCGCTCGCTCCCTTCTATGCATCAAGAGCAGCAAAACACATAGCAGTAGTAGAAACAATAGGGACAACACAAGAAACATCAGCTGCCACACAACAACTGCAGCAGCATGCAGCAGGAGGTACAGTGACGCGATAAGAATAGCCGCACCCGTAGTAGAAGCAGCAACAGTAGCAAAGCCAGTACGAATAGTAGCAGTAGCAGCAACAGCAACCAAAACAGTAGCTCCCAGCGATTGCAGCAGTAGCACGCAGCACCAGCACTCATAGGAGCAAAGCACGGCGGCAACAGCAGCTCCGTGGTGACTATAGCGGCAATCATAGCATTAGCAGCACCTAAGCAAGTGTCGCAAAACTCCACAGGCTTTTGCACAACTCTGATATTCTGCAGGCCATTTGCCAGTTCTTAAAAATAGTGTGGAAATTGGTATCGTGATTTTTGACTTCTTTTTACAGCTTTCACAGTCCTCAAGTAGCATACACAGTTTTGAGTAGCGTCCACCGCCCACTACCATGGCTGGACCGGGAATTGTTGGTGCAAAGTAGTCAACCTCAGCAAGCCCAATGCCGCCATCTGATCCAGTCACCACTCTTCACCAGTAGGTTGATGACTTTCGTAAACTCTTTGCCACATTACAGCATGCTCACACGGTTACATCCATTCAGTCGCCTCTCTGTAGCCAGTGTGGTCTTATGGTCTCTGTTGCGGTATAGACAGTAGATCGATATCAGCAACAGGAGCAGCAGTCTTTCTTCGGTGTCCTAGGATCCCTAGGCAGTACAACCAGTGCTTAGAGCATACCAAAGGATTTTGAGACACCACCTACCCACTTTGAGCTGGGACAATTTGCGTCTTGGAAGCTGTTGTTTTGCCTATGGGCTCAGGATGAGGGTCTTCGGTCTTACTACACCCTTAAGTACGACTACCCTACAGCCGAGCAGTTGTTTAACGCATGCCGTGTAGGTAGGGCACTCGTCTTCGCCATACCAAAGAGTGATCGCATTGACCTTGAGCCCTTCATTTTGATCCTCTTGCCGGCACCAACCATAAACCCCGTGAAGCATGGGGTTCCCTCACACGCCTTCCATCATGTTTTTGGCTAGGTTGTTGTCAGTTGCCTTGAATGCTCCCAAGATGGATGACTTTGAGTCTGTCACCGCGTATTGGTGCTGCACGCATGACCTTCTTCGTCGGCTAAGCAAGGCTGGTCTACCTCCGCTATTCTCTTTCCTCACCATCAAGAACGGTGCAACTCCAGACAACGCAAGGATCCTCGTTGAATTTGACCTCGAGATTAAGGAGGCCATGGCATCCCACTATGATGTCCTGGTTCTATTCCCAGTTCTTGAATTAGTAAGAGTCGATTCAGGACACATACCTGCAGGGTGGAGATACAGAGGCGTTTTGAGTAGTCAGCTCTGCCTCTTCTACACTTCCATCTTCCGGGGCCTTGACGCTGCCAAAGCCACGAGTGGTGCTAGCCACGACAAGGGGGGACTTAAGAGGAAGGGGAAGGACAAGACCCAGTTGCCATCCGACAGCAGCTCTACCCGTGGAAACTCTCTCTTCTGCCACAACTGTACGTAGTCCAATCATGGATGGTAAACATGTTGTCTGTCACCCAATGACGAGTCTTGTGTTGTCAACGCCATGCATCGGGAGTGTGGGCAGTGCCTTGGTACTGTTGCATCCACCACAATCTCTCTTGTCAGCACTTTCTCCGCTTCCTTTGCGGCTACGTCCTCCACCGGCACCGCTTAAGTTCTGACTACATCCCGGACTCCTCCCATGCATTCTGTCGGGCTTGTTGCTCCATGAAATCCATATCCGACGTGTTCATCTCCAACGTCGCAGCTCAGCTACACCTTGGCTAAGGGTGCACACCGGATCCAAGGATCCACGGATTTGATCCGCGGATCCCGGATCCAGGATGGATCCGCGGTTCCGGATCCAACGTGCTGGATCCGTCCGTGGAACCGCGGATCCTTGTACGGGTCATTAGGAGGGGGGATCAGACCCTGCTAATCCAAACAAAACAATCAAGATTGGTCTCAACTCCCGCTGTTGACGACGGCCGAGTCTGTCCTCGTCATCGCGAGGAAGATTTTTTGGGCGTCTACGAGCAGGGGGGAGGGGGGGGGGGNGGGGAGATCATGCCATGGTGCTGAGGTGGATCCCCCACCCCTTGTTGCAAGGCATATCCGCGCGATCGTTCAAACTTGTTGTTTAAACGATCGCGTAGAAACGTGTATCAAGCAACAGCTCGTCGAAGGTGAGCAAGACCTTTTGCTCAGTTTCTTTTTCTCAAGATAGGGGATCCGGGTCCGGATCCGCGGATACATGAGAACCGCGGATCCGGACCCGGATCCGCGGTTCCGGATCTGGGAAATGGAACCGATCCGCAGATCCGGTTCTATTCCCAAATCCGCGGATTTGACCCGGTGTGCACCCTTAACCTTGGCTCCTCCCTCCGCTATGGCCATGCCACATTACCTCCCGACTCCAAGGCCCTTCGATTTCAAGCACCAGCTGGATCAGTTCATCGTGCACTGCCTTAGCATCCTTCATTGCCAACCCCACGGAAGTACAAGGTGTATGTCTGCTAGTGAGGTTATCACATACAATTGTCAGATCCATACTGCTCTCTGTGGTGATCTCCCTGTGGATGATCGTTGCATTGCTTTCCTCGTCTTGGATGATGTTGTCTAGCTTGAAGATTGGAAGACACACTTTGCATCTCAGTCTCATGCGTAGCGCTTGTTGCCTGCGTCATGTTAGATCTCTCAATGGAACATTAGTGTGTCTGTCCATGACCCTGATGGTACCTGGATCATCGACTCTGGTACTATACATCACATGAAGTCTTTTTGTCAGGCATTTAGTTGGCTTGGCCCGGTGGGTGATTTCTAGAGTGGTTGTACGGGGTCCCGCTAGATGCTTCCTCTTCGTGGTGTTGGTGTCATTCACTTCCTAGGTCCGCCAAAAAATGTGTACATCAATGATGTTCTTTATGTGCTTGGCCTTGAGCTCAACCTTCTGTCTGTCACTGCTCTTGACTGCATGGGCATACATGTTTTGCAGTCCCGCAGCATTGGCACAGTCACTCTTTGTCAATCTGGTTGTGTGATGTTGCATGCAGAGTCTTGTGATAAAGTGTGGTATGTCACTGGACATATTGATGTATTGACGGTGTATCACATCTTTAATGAGTAATGGTAAGTTTGTGATTTCAAAGACCTTGTCAATGTCAAACCGTGAGCTTTTCCCACCAAGATCCGTCATGAAGCTATGTTGCACAAGAGACACAAAAGAAACGATAAACTTGGTGAAGTCAGGTGGGGCCTGGGTGTGCACGGACGAAGACTGTAAAGATCGGCATTCCATAGCTCCACAAAGCTGTGATGGGGGAAATGGTTTCCAGAAACCCCAGGCTATATGCACTTACATTGTTACAGGTTAAAGAACATGTAGTCTTAACAAATAAAATAATTTTTATGAGACTGTAATGGAAAATATTTGAAAATGCAAATGTGTGACATTGAAACTGAAGGTGTCATACTCCGAAGTGCTCTTGATCCACAATGAATTCAATGATGCTTGGACTTAGAATTCAGCTTTGAAGATGTGTACTCATTGTAAGCCAAATGCTGGTGGTTTGTTGGACATGGTGTGCTTTCCACAGTGCCCAGCAGACAGAGTACATGAGAGAGAGTCTATCACAGTAGAACCTTTTGCTGGTGTGTTACGTCAGTTCAATGATAATGGAGGTGTAGGACACAATGGAGGGATTGTGGGTCTAGGGAAAATGGAGGGACTAAAGGTGGAGAAACATCATAAAGGGTCGCATGTTTTGCAAGAGTCTTAGGAGCTGGAGAGGCTACAGGGGTTGAAGGGCCTGAAGAGGCTGGTGGCATTGGTGTGCTTGGGCTGCCCAGAGATGCAAGGGTTGGAGATATCAGAAAAACACCTGCTGATGTCTTAGAAATCCGGGGTCGGAGTCGAAACGGTGTAAAAAATGACGGGCGTAGCAAGAAACTCAATTTCAACGAGGATGAAACACCTCTAAATGTATGAAATTTCAATCAAGAAGTGCATTTCATCGGTCAAATTTAGCCTATTATGTTAGCCTATCTTATCCATAGGATCTCAGAGCTTGAGTTTGGTTTTAAACCGAACTGCAAAGCAATTCCTTTCAAGAGCTACAGCTCAGGTCATCTTGGAAACTCTTGAAGACTAAATGGCTAACTGTTCCAAGCAGTGACCCTTTTAAATCGTTCGAGAAGGATTCACAAATTGATCAAGCTACCTTGTTTGTGTTGAGGATTGGAGCACCTGGCCATCTCTTACCTAATTTTGACCATGAACTTAACAGAACACTTGTCCCTTCTTTGCTTGTTCTGAAGCAGCCTGATTGGTATGGTGTTTGAGTACTCGTTTGTCTGTCTTGAGGAGGTAGAGTTCATTGTACCTATTTTCGAGGAAGGTTGTTTGCATGAGAGGTGGGCAAAGGCTCACATTCAGAGACCACTAGCAGAGAGAAATGGGCGGAAAAGTCCATTTGTACCTGTCTATTTTTCTCAGAATGACAAATCTGTGTTTTTTATTCTCGACAAAGTCTCATCAAGGATGGATGAGAGAGCTTTGGGCTAGGATCCGTTGGAAGGGAAGGACCCAGGAGAGAATCGTTGTTCTTGTGACGAAGGAACTGGGAAGTGCGAGAAGCATCTACTTGCTTTGCAAAATCATACCTTTGAGGTTGCTCACTAGTCTGTTCCAGGTGTATCTGAGGTACACCGACCACTACCTGGTGAAGCACCCCCGGTGAACATCTCTGACTGCCTGAGTTGTAGCTGCGATTCTCACTATGGCGATGATGAACATGGTTCAACTGATTGGACCCTTTGCCGTTGGCCGAAACTGCGGTCTTTTAAGAAGATTGATGTTACACATGGACTCCACTCAGGCAGGCCTATAAATGCTTATGATGCTCCGGATCTCGCGCGATTGGTTTTTCAGCATGAATTCAAACTTGAAGTACCTTCTCTAAAGAAAGAAACGTGCAAGTTTTGGACATATCTGGAAGAAGGTGGGTAAAATTTATGAGTCGTTTTCAAATATGTCTTCCCATCAATGCACATAACTCTCACTTTAGCTTGTCTTCATGTCAAATACAAGACTTATCTAAGTATTTGAAAACTCAAGAGAGGTAGAACGTGCAAAAATGTAAGACTTTACCACACACACTTCTAACGTCATTGAAAAGGAATGAAAGGCAAAATCCTTTGTGTTCGACAGATCCTTGTCTACTTTTTTTGCAACAATATATGTTCATGCACTATTTTCCCTGATGGCTTTGAAGATGGAGTTTTAACCTAGCGAGCATGCTCAGCATTCAAACAGGCACCCTTTGTTTAGGTTATGTGATTTTCCCCTAACGGTTCAACATTGTTAGCGATCCATGGTGTTGTTGCTTTCTTCATGAAGGCCACACGAGATTTGAGACTTGCATGTCGCACAATGTTTTTCAAAGTGATGCAAGCTTTTGTGAGACTGATCAGTATGGAGGGTTTGGAAACATGCTGCAATGCATGGAAATTCCTCAGAAACTCGTATGTGATGATACAGCTTTTATAAATCGCCATGGTGAATAGGTGCAACAGTCGTTGTACTCTAACACCATGTCTAAGCAGGCCTTGAGGGGTAAATCCATTCTAAAGAGATTGGTGATAAATCGACATTCAAGGGAGTGGCTTATGTGGATTGTACATCAGAGACGACAAAAAGATGTCACCCTTAATGTTCATTTGCAACTCTTGCTTGAAGCATTGTACACANTTTAGGTTATGTGATTTTCCCCTAACGGTTCAACATTGTTAGCGATCCATGGTGTTGTTGCTTTCTTCATGAAGGCCACACGAGATTTGAGACTTGCATGTCGCACAATGTTTTTCAAAGTGATGCAAGCTTTTGTGAGACTGATCAGTATGGAGGGTTTGGAAACATGCTGCAATGCATGGAAATTCCTCAGAAACTCGTATGTGATGATACAGCTTTTATAAATCGCCATGGTGAATAGGTGCAACAGTCGTTGTACTCTAACACCATGTCTAAGCAGGCCTTGAGGGGTAAATCCATTCTAAAGAGATTGGTGATAAATCGACATTCAAGGGAGTGGCTTATGTGGATTGTACATCAGAGACGACAAAAAGATGTCATCCTTTATGTTCATTTGCAACTCTTGCTTGAAGCATTGTACACATGTAAAGCTATAGAAGTTGTAGCTATTGTCGATGCTACAAAAGTTCCGCATTCAGATCCTCAAGTGGAAAACGCCGCTACCGCGAGTGAGTCAATATGAAATCTGCCACAAATGATTACAAAGAGGTGTTTCTTATTCTAATTTTGTTTTTGTGAATGTGCAACTTAACACTAAAAAAGAGCCATATGACGACTTCATTGTTTTCTTTTGGATCATGGGAGACAAAGTTTTGCCTCATCCACAGGGAGGCAGTTTATGATTTGCATATTTCTTGACAAATCATTTTGTCATGACACTCTGTCAGTGGCAACACATTGGTGATCACATGCCTGTGGTGGCAAAAGTGGTGGATGTGCATATCAAGCCAGTATTGTTTCAACATGTTGTAGACCTCACAGGGTTAGATTGGGAAGATACCCTCTCACAGCTGCCACTAGCAACGTGTCGTGTTCTGACATCTTTAACCATCATGTACCTCAACTTTCTTATGCAGGTATGGTTGGTTTTGAAGTCTACAATGCTTTTGAAATGCTTTGAAGTAAGAAAACTCTTCTAAACTTCTTTTGGGCCAAGATGAAGAACATGCGGTATTGTGTGGACCAGTTCAGATAGTTGAAACTGCCTGCTAGTCCCCTGAGATGTCAAGGCACTCCGACCATGGTACAACAACCTTGAACGTGTTGACGGGAAGATTATACATGCCAAGCATGATGCCAACTGCGTATCGGATGTTCCAGAGAAAATTCCACAAAACGCTTTATGTGGGATTTTTAGTGTTATTTGTCCTCATCTCATCATCTACGAGTTTCACGTGATTAGAGGCGGTGAGTTGCCAAATTAATCCTTCACAACACTCCCGAAAAGATTTTAGAAAGGAGGTCAGCCAAAGTTTCTATTTCACGACCATGCCTATAAGTTCCACGCTTACTTAATTGGCAGACAACAATTGCTGGTATCTTCCACACATTATCTTTGTGATCATTTTCACTTTGGTCACAAAGAAACTACGAAGCACACTTCCTCTCCAGATTTCAGCTCAGGCATTTACACACATTTGCCGGGTACGTTTTACACTTGCTCACAAACTCATTGTGTTTACTCGACAAATATTGTTGTTCACCTACATAATGACAAATGATGTTCTCTGTCGGAATGAACACGTTGACCAATAATCAAGTAAGCAGGATCATGGGATGATTATCAATGCAAAGATACACATATTCCATGCCCAACTGCATGGAGTTGGCACGGCTCATATTGTCTTGCTAGAGTCTACGTAGAACAAGTAGGATTCATGGATATGTTCCTGACTCTAATGTGGACAAAATTATGTGAAATTCTAGTCACGAGCCTGCTCTGTCAGATTGACCAATGTTTGAAATACATGTTGATGTGGTAGATGACGATAACTGAATTTTTCATGATGATGTTGGTGTGGTTGACATTGAGGTGTGAGCTCAATCATTTCAGACAGAAGCCTCCATAGTCCTGTTTTTTTTTTTTTGTTTGTTGGACAATGTTTGAAAATGTCATGAAGTCATGATGATGACTTCATTACATTGTTCACATCATGTTCTCTGGCTTCTTGTTATGTTCTAACATTGTTCTATGGCTTCTTAGTATGTTCTTAGATTGTTTTGTGATGTTCAGAGTACGTTTTGTACGTTTTGTGTGTAACAAACACACAAAACGTACAAAAGTGACATTCATGTATACAAGACCGTTTAGCACCATACTATCATCTTGATAAGACCACATAAAGAATTCTTCACTCGTGGCTACTCAGCATCAAATGAACAATGTTTCTTTTTAGAACTCACTTTGAGGGGCGATCTTTCTCCCATATCCAACGACCTTTTTCATATTCCTCATCATTGCCTTGTTGTGATTGTACGTGTTGTCAAATGCCTTCTCAACATATTCAGTGTACATTTGTAGTTATTTGGCCTTTGCTTTGATGAATGCTGCCAATTTAGCATGAATTCTTGCAATATGTGCTTTGTCAAATTTCAATGCCAGATTCGAGAGCGTACTTGCAACTTGTTGCTTGTTGGATAAGTCTTCAAACAACGTATCACAAACATTAGAAGCTGATGTATAGTTGCCAAACTCATTGAGCACCTCCATAGACTTGGTCAAAACAAAGTATCCATGCAACAGAAATGGATCCACCTCAAATGCATTCAATTTCTTAAGAGTAATTGTAACGCGAATACAACTCCACATTTGCATCTTGAGGTGCACTTCCAAATGTTCCATTGAATGCCCTTTGGTTGGTTGGCTTAGTGCCACAACCACCTTCAACTTTAGATTCAGTCACAACCCGTTGAGAAAGACATATCATACAACTAGATTCTACGGCACCACTATCTGCTGCGGTACCAGAAGCACCAGCTTAAAATCCAAAGGGGTAACATTGCCACATTGACATCTATGGCAAAAACACGTACACCAGTGAAGGACAATCTGTAAGGCAGTCTGTAAAGCGTTACATTCTGTAAGTTGTAACACTTTTCCGGCCTAACAAGCCGGAAAAGGTAAGCGTTGTAAGGATTTTAGAGACAGGATATATGCGGGAACTACAAGGGTAGCAAAGATAGGGCCTACAGTTATACTAAAGGCAGGAACTGCAAGAGTTATAATACCTTTCAATAGTATCTATACCGTCAACAGGAACATCACAAACAGACATAGACATAGACATAGACAAAGACATAGACATAGACATAGACATAGACATAGACATAGACATAGACAT
>SZWC01013500.1:45856-58203 GCA_023375785.1 Penium margaritaceum | reverse complement strand
ACGCACGCACGCACGCACGCACGCACGCACGCACGCACGCACACACACACACACACACACACACACACACACACACACACACACACACACACACACAAATGTAATTCAGGTTCTCCTGGGGGTGTATGCGCACAGAGCCCGACAGCAAGGCTGGCATCAAGCCACATCACCCAACGCACCGATGCAGAAGAGGTCTTGATCGGGCTCCAGAAAACTCTCCTGCACATCATGCCGAGACAAACCGAATGAGTCTGTGAGGAATGTCACATGCACCCGACACATGCAGCAGAGCAATCGGACTCACGTCACCACTGCCAGAGGAACAGAGCAGTGGCAAAGCTCCAGCAAGCAATCTCCCAGATAGCCCACAGCTGCACCCTACTCAACAGCCACCAATCACAGACAGATTGAGGAAAGCAAAATTGGCTCGTACGGGCCACGCGGAGACAAGCCAGGCCGGGCCGGCCATCTGGACGCCAAGGGGCAGGCAGGCAGGCAGGTTGCGCCTTGTGGTGGACAGGCAGAGTGAGGGGGGATGAGGTGGATTCGAGCCCCCGAGCCATCTTCAACTGCTGCTGGGCCTTTAAGACTCCATCCAACTATGCTTCGTGGAGAAGTTCCTCAGAGCCAAGCCAGCGCTGAGGGGGACGCACTGATGGACTCACGGATACCCAGCCACACACTCACACTCCCTTCCCTCAAGGTGCATTTGATCCGCGCCTGCACCTCCCCCCGGTTGCAGCAGGAGAAGAGGACAACGGCCCCGCTTTCGCAGAGCATGAAACGGCAGCATCCTCGACAAAACACAACAGGCGCAGCTGGCCAGCAATCTGGAGCATGCCAAACGGTGGAGACAAAAGTTTGAGTGCCAGAGTCAAAAGCCCTTGATGCAGCTGCTTTCAACTCTATCCCTTCGCCCCACCCGACCGCATCCACATCTCTTGCATTCAGTCAATGATGAGAAGTGGAGGTGGTGTTGACAGTCTTCACGGAATGCAACAACTTCTTGTGTGGTCTGTTCTGCTAAGATGTGGAAGAGCAGGTCAACACACTGTGAGAGGTTTGCATCTGACGTCCCATGGTCAAGCGGCACTTCTTACAATCCTTCCTCTCCTGACTCTCCTGCTTCTCCTGACTCTCCTGCCTCTCCTTCCTTCCTCTCCTTCCTCTCCTTCCTTCCTCTCCTTCCTCTCCTTCCTCTCCTTCCTCTCCTGCTTCTCTCGCCTCTCCTGCTTCTCCTGACTCTCTTAACACCTGTTCCTCCGTCCTCTCCTGCCTCTCGTGCACCTCCTCAGTCTGCCAACACTCCTGTGTCTCCTGCTTCTCCTGCCTCTCCTTCCCCTCCTCCCTCTCCTGACTCTCCTGACTCTCCTTCCTCTCCTGCCTCCCCTTCCTCGCCTTCCTCTCCTTTCACTCTTGCCTCTCCTTCCTCTCCTTCGTCTCCTTCCTCGCCTTCCTCTCCTTCCTCGCCTTCCTCACTTTCCTCTCCTACCTCTCCTTCCTCTCCTGTCTCTTCTGCCTCTCGTTCCTCTCTTGCCTCTCTTCCCTCTCCTGCTTCTCCATCCTCTCCTGCCTCTCCTGCCTCTCCTGCATCTCCTGCATCTCCTTCCTCTCCTGCCTCTCCCACCTCTCCTTCCTCTCGTGCCTCTCCTCTCATACCTCTCTTTCCTCTCCTGCCTCTCCTGCCCCTCCTGCCTTTCCTGCCCCTTCTGACTGTTCTAACACTCGTGTTCCTCCTTTCCCCCGAGTTTCCTGTCCCGTTGTCTCTCCCGGGACTCATTACTCGCATGACTCGTCTGGCGCTATCGGCTCTGCTGGCTCCACCATCTCCCCTGGCTCTCCTGGAGAACGTTTTCTAGCTTCGCTCACCTTGCAGCCGACGATGCAGGGGTGGCCCAGCTTCTGCATCGTGGCGGCCTCCTTGACGCAGTTGGCTCTGTCCTCCTGACCAGGCGGCAGCGGCACCACCTTCATCACCCACGTCTTGTCCCTGCTCCTGCTCTTCCTCTTCCTCCTGCGCCCGCCATCACCGTCACCACCCTGCGCGTCCCTCCAAACACCGTCAGCACCCCAATTCCTCTCCCCGTCGCTGCCGCCATCCCTGCTCTCACGGAAGCAGTTGCGGTCATCGCAAGATGAGACGTCCTCGGCTGAGCCTGCACCGCCCTGCGCCTCCCGGACTAGAAACACCTCCCCGTGCGCCCCCTGGCCAATCTTCTCCAGCACTTCGTACCTGTCCATCGTACCCCACTTTCAAGGAGATCACTGCGACACAAAAGCGGAACAGCTGAAGCCTAAAGCTCCGGTTGTTGTGGCATGCGCGGGCCAACGGGCTCGCTCGGCTTCTCCACTGCTACGCTCCAGGCATGCCGTAAGCAAGGTAAGCGGCATCCTCATTGGGAGCAGGATACACGTGGCCTGCCTCACCATCGGATTTAGTGAGCATCCTGTCCTAGTGCTACCCGCCATGACATTTGCCAGCTTCACAGGAAGACTGCAGGAGTGCACAGCTTTTGACCTAGTTTAGTTCTCAAAGCCGCAAACATCCTTCTGGCCATTTGTCTGGGGTAAATTTCGCTTGTACCGTGAATTTCTTGAGTATACTTTAAGAGTCTCTTAATTCAATTATCAAGTAAAGGTCCTACATAGTTCAAGTATGGTTTCAGTCCACTTCATAATCCCAGAAGAGCAAATTTTTCTGACAAGTCAACCGATCCTGAGGTCGATCTCATACGTGTCAGAAAACTAATTTCCAAAATTCCTTGGCCATTTGGATGGAGTTTTCATCACATTTTAGAGATAAAAATTTGTGAGGTGGTGAAAGCTTTCGGCATCTAAATTGAAGCTAATAGTTGGTGACATGAATAGATTCATTATCAAAATTCAAAACTCAATAAAAGCCCACGGAGGATTTGGAATCATCAAATACACAGGTTTCTTGTTGTGGTGTTATGGTACATGGTGCGACTAATTGTTGTTGGAATCCTTAGTAGGTTTAATAATCTTCTATGGTTTTTTTAGGTGTAATTGTTCTGCAATATTCCCAATTTTCTACACCCTTCGATTATTCTTCATTTCATTTTTTCTTATTTTTATACTAGATTGCCACTTTTCCATTTAACAAATGTTGAGCTGCTAATGGCATGCCCTTCTAATAGCATCCCACATCATTTTGTGGACTTAAAATCCTTATGATTACCACCTTTCTTTCCCTAAAATGAATACAAAATCTAGTGACATGTTATTGTGCAATTATTTATGTCAATTCTGTGGCATCCTCATAATTGTCACAACATCCTCGCCACCCAACAACACCCTCGCCTACTCAAAAATGGTTGATAAATTATTTTAATAAATCATTTATTAAAAAAACTTCTTGCTTGTTGGAACAATTGACTACTTCATACTTAAAGAATGTGTTTGCCCACTCATCAATTGTTCCAAATTTCTTGCACGTGGAAATAGTTTTCCATTGAATAAAAAACTAAAGATTCTTTGTTTTAATTTTTCAAAATCATCTAATTGCAAAAACATGTTTGAACCATAAAATTAACATAAACCCCAAGAAACTGAGGTAAAATGGTGGATCATACATTTCCATTTTGTTGACCTTATTCATTAAGAGAGCCCAAATAATGATCCCCAAAATAAGTAGCTACACCCGAAACGTTATGGAATTTTTAAGATGACTAAGATCTGTAACGAAAACAAGAGTCGGGTGTTGCACGTAAAGAGTGCATAGGGTTACATTATAACCAAGCAAACGACTCTATATTTTTATCTCTAGGGCATTCTGATAAAATTTATTGTTTTTTACCACATAAGGAAGTCAATCCGCGATTTTGGCCAATCATAGAGGTTTGTAGTGGCATTCCCTATTAATGTTAGGCGATCATAGAGTTTTTCCATGCGACAATTGTGGTTGTAATTTTTTTTCACAAATTACGATAAAAGTGTAAATTTTTACAAAGGTAAAGATGTTATATTATTCATTTTGCATGTAATGACCAAAATCATATACCAATGTCCTTGGTATTTGTAGTAGAGATAAGTTCTTTTGGTGGTCTAGCAAAAAGAGTGAACTTAGGGATTGGACCCAACCATAATGTATGTCTCTTCCTTATTGGCATCGCTTGGTGGGTTCCGTGATGTCAGGTTTTTTGTTCATGACAAACATGTAGGATTTATTGTTCGACTATCCGATTTTTACATCTGTTATAATCTTCGCTTCGTCATTGGTGAACCCATCAGAATCTGACCGATCCACCAATGAAAATTTTAGTAAAAATTCTTTTGGCCTCGAAAATATTTGGAAGGGTTATTATGTTACCCAAAAATTTGAGTTCGAAAGCATTATCTGTAAGCACTTTCACGTCTCTTTTGAGTAGTGACTACAACTTGGCTTGATATGTCCATTTCTTATACTGGTTGGATAGGAAGGATGTAGACATAGAAATCGAGGTAGAAAATAATTGTCCTCATGCTTCTTTCGGCAGGAGGGTGGTGTCTTCGAAGACGGGCGGGTCCACGGCAGCAGGCAACCAACTGCGCGCCAACACACCGGCCACTGGCATTGCACGCCGTTCAGGATTCAGATGCTCCATCGCAAACCCCATCGTACCCGTCCCGCCACTCCCGTGTCACGACAAACGCCATTAATTAAGCAAGACACCTCATGGGAGGGCTAACCAATTTGACATGCTGCGGCAGTGGACCTGGTGAGGGTTCGCGATAGTCTCATTCCATCTGCCCGATGCGTGCGGCTGGGACCAACAGGAAGCGACGGCTGCAATCTGTCGCACAGTGAACCCTTCAACACGAAGATCCAAAGGTATGTGGCCCCGTCGCCGTCGCGTCGACGACCCAGTAGCGACGTCTGAAACCGCCAGCATCTGCGGTGCCATCCTAGAACATAATCGAGTAGACAAACCGGATTCGACCTGGCCCCCTTCTGAACACTTTTTGGGGCAGGAAAGCATATGAGAGGCTATGACCTGGGGCATCACCCCAATAACATGCGCTGCAATGTGCAAGGGTCTCAAAAGGCACTTCGAAATAATCTTTTGTATTTAATTAAAATTCTGAAATCATTAATATTTATCACCGAAGTCATTTCTTACTCATTTCGTACTCCCACCTCAACTTTCCATCCCATCTTTTATGTCATGCCAGACGATCATTGCTATCTACATTGTGTTTGTGAATAAACATGCATTAAAAAAAAAGCTTCCATAATTTTTATTCAATAAAAAAACCTTAATTTCAACGAGACCTTGGTCAATCAACACAACATGAGTGCATGTGCACCAATTTATGAACAAAGATGTCCCTCATCTCCATTTCGCTCATGCGAATTACATTTTTGACGTACACAAGGCCCCAAAATCCGTGTGCGTCCGTTGGAAGGAATACCGCCTGCCTTGTCAACATGCTTGTGCAATTTTGCGGACAAAACGCCAGAACATAGAGAATCTTGTGGACCCTGGCCTCACCCGCATGTCGTTCCCTCGTGCATACGCCAACCCTATCCCATCTCCAGTGGTAAGGTACATATGGCCAGTTGAACCTGCTGGGCTGCAGTTGCAACCTCGTCGTGGCAAGAGGTGACACTGTACCGCATGGAAGGGCCAGGAGACATAGAGCAAAACTTCATTTGCCCGCGCTGTGGATAAAAGGGGCACAAAAATACCTGGTGCAAGAATCCTCCTGCACCGAGCCCTGCACAGGAAGCAGCACAACATGATGGTAGCCTTGCTGCTATAACCCAGCGTGCTACATCCACAATGGAAGCACATGCCAGTGCTTTGATGGGTGGAGTTCCACCACTTGCAGAGTACGGTGCAGATGACGTGGAGGATGACCCCGAGATGCTACCTCAGGGTGCATCAGATGCCGAGGATGATGGTTTTGAAAGTGATGGCTCTTGTGCATGCTCCCCTCTTGTGGTGATATTGGTGAGACAGTTACGTAGGTTGAGCATACAAACCAGCTAGATGAGGAGAAGAAAAAATGGCATGTGACGTATGAAGGAGACCCAAAGGAGGCATTTTAAGGTAAGGATGTGTGCATGCATCCATTCCTTGTTGCCTCTTCGTCCATTCGTTCTATGCAGTTTTAGGCATTTCTGCTTCTTGCGTGAATTAACTAATGCTTTTCTTTTGTGCAGGATGAACCATGCTGGTCTCTGGAGTTTGAGCAGACACTTTTATTAGGGGCATCGAACTCCAAACGGTTGGGTTAGGCAGAGCATCAGCGTTAAGCTGATTGGGCCAAGTTCATCGAGTATGTACAGGGGGGATGGGGTGTTTGTTCCTAGACAAAGAGATGGTGGCCGAGAGTATGATAGCGAGACAGACGTATTCTACAACACAAAGCACTATTAGCCATGGGAGAGGCAGTTTTCCGTGTGTGAAATTGTTCATTTCCTCTGAGGGTTGAGTCGAGAATTATTGGAAGAAATCACATATCCCACCTATATTTTTTGTACTCAGTCCTAGTGCATGTTTCCTCCATGAACTCTTTGAAGTTATCTATATCTCAGTTACTGATTTTGCAATGTGTGATGTAGTCCTATTCTGTGCAGTGGACGTACAACATCCAATGTTATTCCATGTACTACAAAACTTGTATGGCACATTGATAAACTTCCTTTGAGAAGTACAGTTAGTGGGCATGTGTTCAACACTTACTTCATTTCACATGGATGAACATATGCAACAAATGCAAATATAAGAAGAAAAACAGTAAAAAACGTAGCATTGACAACAAACACACACATAAACAGTTCACTCATTGTCTGTCAAATGTATCCCATAACATTATCAATTCAAAGAGCATTCTCCACAACGATTCTCACAATTTGTTTACCGAGAGCCTATAGGTAAAGGTACATGGCGAACTGTTTGGAACCTAATACATATGAAGATGGCACATGCCGTGTTTGGTGACTGCGGAAGGTCTTCTATGGCCTGAAACAGTCACCTAGGTGCTGGAACACAGAGATCAGCTTCAATCCCCTTGAAGGGTGGCCTGGTGCAAAGAGCCAGAGATCAATCCATCTTCTTCACCCCAGTCAGGACCACCCTTGTCACTTTGCTCATCTTTTTGAATGATCTGCTCATCGCGTCGCCTGATCTCGTTGTTGCCAAGTGAGTGAAGAATCTGTTGTAGTCCTCTTACAAGATGAAAGACCTTGGGCGTGCATAGGTATTTTTGGCCATGGAGATCGAGTGCGACCACGTCCATGGCATGCTATGTATGCACGAGGTAGCTTACATGCAGACATGATCCAAGCGCTTTGCGGACCTCTTGCTCGTTGTACCCAATACCTCCACACCCATGACCCAAGATGGTCCGATCAAGTTGAAAGCTTCTCATACCGACACACTTGGTGCGGGTGTGGATGTGACTGTTTTTCTTCATGTCATCGGGTCACTCATTGTAATGGTTGTGTCTCCACCTCCTGTACTAAGGTCGTTGTCGAAGTTCGTAGAAAGACATCAAAATCTCACTCAAGGGGTTTTCCCCTTTGTATCACTCTGTGGAGAATCGTCATCAACGACCCATGTAGGAAGATATATTTTGATTCTCTCGAGGCCCATTTCCGTTTTTACCTCACCCCCTCGTCCGAGGTCCCAAATGAGGGAAATGGCACTTTGAACTCATGAGTTTACACGAGTTTTTTGAAAAAGAAACTTCAAATTTGTACCGAATATTCTCGAGTTTTGTTTTTTATGCAACGTCGTGAAATCTTCGCGTGTGAGACACGTCCGGCAATTTTGCAATGGTGTTTTTCATATCTCTCATGCCTCATCCCCTTGCTCTCTATCCATTGGTTTGCTCGCTTGAGGAGTCGGGGAGGAGAGGGCATGGACGAGGGCTCAAGGCCATAGGCCTCAACCCTCGAGGCCTTGCGGCCTCCTTGCCGCTGATTGAGCGAGCAGCTCAGTAGGCGGCTAGCAGGTGGCCGGCCGATGACTGGCTGGTCAACGAACCGGCCACCGGCCGTCTAGCCGGCCGGTAGCCAACTGGCCAAAGGTCACCAAAGTGCTGGCAACCGGCCAGCCCTCGCAGTGGCGAGGGGTGGTGTCCAACCACCTCATAATTGCAAGGAGGGAGGGCCGAACGGACCCTCCTCTTAAATTCCTCCTAACTTGTTATGAACCGTCCCCATTCATGACCAACAAGTAGGAGTGCCACATAGCGAGTCTTCAACAATATGAAAGAAAATTTTATGGTTTTGTTCACTTGCTAAACATGACCGCATGCACAACACTTGGACCTCAGCTGTAGCTCGTCGGTCAGCACGGCTAGCGGCCTCCTCTCTTTAGGCTAGAGCGTCCATGCGTCAACCATGTTGAGCGTTCCCAACCTCCTATGGTCACTGTCCATGGATGCTGCCCTGCGAGCATGTTCAATATTTTGCGTTTGGATGGTTCCCCCTGCTACACGTCGATATGTGCGAGCCACAAGCTCGCTCTAGTACTTGTTGACCACCCCTGTGGACAGTCGGGATTCGGGCTCCCATGATTTATTTTCAGGTCCACAACCGGCCCAATCAAGGAGGCATTGCCTAACAATGCACGACCAGAGTGTACAATCCTGGTGCTGAAGTAGGCGAATTTCCTTCTATTGGCCATCGGCAGCAAGGATCACTGGTGGTGGTTGAACGGCTCCATTTGTCGTGTATGGAGCCAACAGACTCACATAAAACGCGTCATGAATCCTCATACTCGGCAGGAGCACCAATAGGTATGCCACTGGCCCGAGGTGTGCCACGATAGGAAACGGCGCAATCTACTTTGGTAGACGTTTTCGCACCCTTGGCGACTTCGGCCAAAGGTTCTTAGTGCTAATCAACACTTTGTCACCAATGTCAAACGAGACCTCACAGTGACTTTTGTCGGTATATGCCTTATGTCGTTGCCGAGCAGCTTGAAGGTAACCCTTCGCCTCCTGTAATAAGGAGTCTATGCGCTCGGCAAAGGCTTGAGAAAAAGGAGCCTATCCTCATGTTCTCCCATTCTTCACATACAAAGAGGGCACCACTGGATGCCAACCACTGATCAACACACACAGTGTGAATTGTGTGGACTCGTTCACCGACTTGTTCACCGCAAATTCTGTGAGTCCTAGGAATTCATTCCGTTCATTCATGGCAAGGTCTATGTACATGTAAAGCATTTATTCTATAGTAAATTTTATGCACTCTATTTTTCCGTCTGTTTCTGGGTGAAATTCTCTTGACATTTGCGACTCACTATCGAAGTATTCGTGCATCTTTTACGATCACTTACTAATAAATCTTCTATCTTGATCATTGATAATGCGCAATCGCAAGCCATGGTACTTTGCAACACCCTTAAAGAAGAGACAAGCGGCCTCCTATGTATTCACATCAATCAAAATATCCACAAGCACAAGTATTGCATCGTGGCCATGGACTCTCTCTAGAAGACTAGTCATGAAGTCCATGCAGACGCACTCCCATGCAGTCCTAGGGATGAGAAGCTATTGGAGGGATCCAACAGGTTTTTTCTTACTAGTCTTGTTCCGAAGGCATGGGTCACATGTCATGCAATACTTACGGACATCGACACTCCATCCTAGCCACTGGTAGTGGTACGAGAGTGCATGTCTGGTTCTTTTAGGTCTCACATGACTTCCGACTGGCGGGCCGTGGAGATCGGAGATAATCTTCGCTTGAAGGTCTCTCGAGTCTGGCACAACAACTTGTTCTTCATTTCAAAAGATTCATTTGGCCTCCACCAATTTGTGCCTCTCCAGATTCCGAGAGTCTCAGAATCAAGATTCCATACAGTATCCCATCCCGATCATGTTTCCAAAGGCGTTATAAGGGATAATCTCTTGAGATGGTTGAGGTGCAGGGGGATTTTCTCTTTGCACTGTTGCTGTTGCAATGGCCATAAAACACCCACCGACCTCGGTGGTTGCTTTGATTTCTACAGACTCTTGGCTTATTGGATCGGCCACATTGACGCGTCCAGGCCGATATTCCCATGTGAACAAGAATTAGCTTAGGTATTCGCTTCAACGCGCCTGTCGTCTTGACAGGTTCGGTTGCGTTTGGAGAAACACCAATGGATTATGGTCGATCACGACCGTCACACCCCCCTCAGCTTCCTCGAGGTAGCGACACCACATCTTGAATGCATGTACCACCACAAGGAGATGTTTATCCCCATTTGTGTCCCGTGTCTCCGCGAGGATGAGTTTCCAGCTTTCATACGCAACTCGGTGACCATTCTACATGAGGACTACTCCAAATCCTACTAATGAATTATCACATGGCACCTCCCACGGTTGCGATGGGACCAGAAGAACTACGACGGGCGATGTGGATAGAAGCTCTTGACTTGAAGAAAGGAATTCTTATAGTCAAATATCATATCCCAACATTTTTTTTGAGTCTTCTTGCGTGAGCCTGGTTCGCGGCGCTACCAGGGTTGAATACCCTTGCATGAACTATCGGAAGTAATTTGCAAGGTTGAGGAAAGACCGAGTCTTTCTAACATTTATGGGAACGGCCAATCCAATACATCTTGGACCTTTCTTGGGTCGATATAGATTTCGCCCTTACTGAGTATGTGTCCAAGGTATTCCATATCATCTTGTGCAAACGTGCACTTTCTCACTTTTGCATAGAACTTCTCTTCCCGAAGGATTTTGAGGAATTTGCGCAGACGTTCTATGTGCTTTTCCAAGGATTTGTAAAAAACCAAGATGTCACCCAGGTAAACCAAGACAGAATAGCTGAGTTTCTTGGTGCACATTCGGTTCGTTTCTCCTTGAAAGGTTATCTGGATATTCGTTAGCTAGAAGGATAAAACTCGGAACATATGGTGTCCCATGTGTGTTTGAAACATTGTTTGAGGTACATCATCTTCCATGATGCGGATTTGATGTTGTCGGTCCATGGTTTTTCATGGTCTGTTCGTTTAGCGTCTAGAAGTCCACGCACATGTATAAACCACCGTCCTTTTTATTCACAAAAATGATCGGCGCACTGTACAATGAGCTACTTGGTTCGATCCACTCTTTTGCAACGTACTATTTGATTTGGCGTTCGGCCTCTTGTCTTCGTGTTGGTCTAAGGCAATGCATGAGTCTGAATAGAGGGGTCATCTCCGATTGCAGGGGAATCGTGTGGCCCATGTATCATTCAAATAAAAGCCTAGCCGGTGGATCTTGGAATACATCCGAGAAATCCACCATTAGAAATTTAATATCTTGTGGCATGTCTTCCTTCACGCTGTCCTCCACTTTGTGTAGCTGAGCCAAGAAGTATCAACAACCTTGACAAATACGTCTCTCCACCTGTATCGCATACAAGCTGGCATGGACTTTTAGTCATGTCGGTGAAAAATCTGTTCTTGGAATCAACGCAATGTGATGTTTTTCCCTTCAAATAATCAAGTGCTTTGATTAAGAGCACATCAGATTCTTGTTCTCTCGGAGCGTGGGATCGCCTAGAACCACGTTGAACGGGTTCAGAAGGTTGAGTACCTTTAACGTGACATAATATGTGTAACCTTGAATGTAAATGTTTGCTTTACAGGCATCGATAATGGACACCATACGGTTGTCACCGATAACAACTGTGTCATTTTATGGCTCGTACTTCAGGCCTACCTGTCAGGTAAAGCCCAGGCTAACAAGGGAGTCATCCCCTCTAGTGTCAGTAAGTACGTTCATTGGAGCACCAGTAAGGTGTCCTTTGAACGGTATTGTTATGTTACCCCCACTTTTTTAAGTGATGAGGTTCGACGATGGCAAGCCAAGTTTTTTATGAACTCAGAATTTGTGCGGTGGGCACGACAACTCATATGGTTCACCCACTCGTGTCCACATCTTGTGAGTACGTGTGAATTTGGCTAGCACCTTTTGGTCTTTAAACTTGACTGGGTTGAATCCGTCGACCGAATGTATCGCGAGCGTGATTAAACTCACCACTTTGAGGATGTTTGCTTCAATCATTGTATCACACAACTCTTGCACAATGGTCGGTGTCGCCACCACTAAGCATGTATGATCATGTATTTTACATGCGGATGCAAGATTCAGTGGGTAATATCGGTTCAACAAGAGGAGAGAAAACGACAGAGAAGCTTGAATTTATCAAGAAATCAAATTGTTTAACATCCTTATATAAAAATGTGAACCCACACAAGTGATCCAAGTTTTCCCTTGAGCGGTTTCCACTAACATCACTCAACGGTAGGGAAAACCCGCACCATGACCCTATCCGTTATCACAGCTAGGCCCATTGCCGCGACCACGGCCTTGTCCGCGGCCTCCTGTTGTAGCCTCCCCACAATGTGCCACAG
>SZWC01013500.1:35188-45272 GCA_023375785.1 Penium margaritaceum | reverse complement strand
AGTGATCCAAGTTTTCCCTTGAGCGGTTTCCACTAACATCACTCAACGGTAGGGAAAACCCGCACCATGACCCTATCCGTTATCACAGCTAGGCCCATTGCCGCGACCACGGCCTTGTCCGCGGCCTCCTGTTGTAGCCTCCCCACAATGTGCCACAGCTACAGCCAACACCGCAGCCTCTTGTTCACCATTAGCAGCCTTAGGGCACAGGGTCCTAAATTGGCCTGGCTGCATGCTCTTGTGGCAGAGCCCATCGTGGAAGCCTACGTTGCAATGCTCACGGCCCGCCTCTAGCTTGTCATTGCCACGGCTCTGGTTTTTGTTGGAGATCTTATGCCCACTCATATTCTTGGCTAAAGGATTTGCGGGCTGCTTGCCCTTGGCCCCACCCTGCTGTCTGGCTGACCCACCTGTCCCTGTAGCATCCATCCGCATGTAGTTGCCTTACTTTGCACGCATGTTCGGTCGTACATCAGATTTGTGCTTTGGTTTTTCTGAATACACTTCGCTCATGTAGTCACGTAACACCCTCCTGCTTGTACAAGCTTGGTCGGTTGCCATCGTGGTAGCCTTGTCCTTCAACTGGTCGTTGGCCAAACGATCATGTAAATACTCTGGATACTTGAAGGTGTGGGTCCCATTATCCTCGCTGAAACTCTTGGCTTCCTCCACGAGTGCGGTGAACTCGCTCAAGTAGGCTTCAAGCGAGCTACCCAGCCGCCTGAAGTCCTTGATATCATGGAAGGCGCACCGCGCCTCCTCATGCTAGGTGTATTTTTTGCACATGGTAGCAAAGAACGCCTCTCACGGCATGGGCTGCCTTTTCAGTTGTGGTTGCTAAGCCCCACTCATTGACCACGAACTTGAAGAACTTGTCCTCAGTTTGTGTCGTGGCAAGATAACCCCACTAACCGAGTGGCACCTTGTGGATACACATAACGTGCTCCATGTGATTCAGCCAATCGGTCAGCTTGACGCCCTTCCAGAAGATCTCTACACTATGGAGAAAGGATGTGTTCATATCCGACCCCGAAGTTGTCGAGGTAGGCAAGTCTTCATTGCCATTGGTGGTGGCATCAGCACCTGCGACCTACTACGATCGTTGGTATATGCACACTTGGATCACGCTCTGCAACACCTTGTCAAGATCGTCGCATCGGCAGATTGCCTCGTGAGCGGCCAAGTACTGCAGCTGACGATCACAGTCAAGGTCCGTGATGTACTATGTGACGTGGGCCAGCAGGTTGGAAAATGTGATTTTCAGCTGTGATGTCCTTAGAGCATCGACGATAGCCTAAAGGACCTTGCACTGTCCGCAAACCATTTTTCGCTGTAGGAGGGTACGGTTCGCGTACACCCCTCTAAAAAATCCTATCCTCCATAGGAGACTATTGTTAACGATGATGCTAGTGTGGACGTTGGTCTACCCCATTGCGGCCACATCATAGGAAGGAGGGTCTGTCCCCATTCCCTCGGGTGGTATTGTACCTTCATCGTCGGTAGTGATCTTGAGTCGGCCCGCCGTCTTGGTAAACAACTCAGCAAGCCTCCGAGAGTCATTGCAAATTACCTTCACAACAACTTCATCCGGCTTGTGCTCGTGGGACCTACCTGCATGGCTGCTTTTGGTGCCTTTGCTGCTGTCGGTAGCCTCATTGTCGTCGGCAGTTTTAGGCGATCCCATGAGCGTATTGCCCCTCTCGAGTTTGCCGCATTATAATGGCGATGATTGCGATCCATGTTGCCTTTATCATTGTCAACGCTGTGGTCTTCATCGAGGTCCACGCATGGAGGGTCCTCCTTGAGCGCGTCATCCGTCACATGGGAGTCGTCCACGTGCACGTAGACGTGCTCATCAAGCACTTTTACAACTTCCACACGTTTCTTAGGGTCGCTGAGATTTTCGAGGATTGCCTTCAGTGGTACAGTTGGTTTTGGTTTGGCGACCATGCTCATCGTGGTAGCTCCCAAATTCTGGAGTCCATCGAGGGCGTGTGGTGAGGACATCACCACCTTTTCCTTGTTGGTCATGGACGGTCCGGCACTTGCCATTCCGTCGTCCATGTAACTAGCACGTGAAGACCGTTGTGAGGATCACCCCATGACCTTGAGGAGGTGTTGCCTCCTGAAGTCACCTTGCTCTCATGATCGGTGAGGCAAATTGATAATTTATTTCTATATTTTGAGACTGCCACGGTCGGAACAATCACATGAACGAAAGACATTGTTTTTCTATGCCGCCACGGTTGGCACAACCACGGGGATTCTAGGAAAAACCCTAAGTCATGATTCATGGTACTAGGTAAACTAGAAATCCTAGGAAACTGAAAGGAAGACAAAGAAACAAAGAGGCTAAACATTCTTGAGTATTGCTTATATGATGGGGGAGAGGGGAGTAGAATCAACTCTCATTTAGAGTTTCTACCTTTCACGTTCCTCCCTTTCTCCTCTTGTCTTCTTTCTTGTCTTCTGGTTTTCCGTGGCCTCTTCTTGCATTCTCTTGACGCACCTTGCGCCTCCTTAGAGGTGCCTTCATTGTGCTCCACGGCAATGGGGCGGCCTCTGAGGATTCCCAAAGTGCCGCCTTCCTCCTTCTTCTTTTTCTCTCAGGCCATGAGAGTCCCTGGTAGTAGGCAAGGGAATTGTCCTAATTTTTTGTCGAAGGAGAGGAGAGGGAACCTTAAAAATGAAGGCAAATCAGTGGTTCTAGGGATGGACACTCCCCACTCCGTCCAAGGAAAATCCACCCAGTTCCCTAGGGTGAAGAAGAAGCTCAAAGGAGTTGGGAGGTTGAAATAGAGCTCCTCAAGAGCATTCTAACACACTTTTTGGTGCTTGAAACGGATTAGTATGGATTTCGTATCCACCTTTGCTGTAACTGTTTTTGTTGTATCTGCTTGCGGCGTTTTATATCTGGCATAGCCACTGGAACCATTGCACAGTTAGTCGCGAGGGTCATACGGCTTTGAAAACCACTGTTATGGCTATATCTCCAGCTCTTGCACTAAAGTCATTGTCGGAGTTCGCAGAATGGCATCCAGAGCTCGCTCAAGGGATTTTCCCCTCTACGTCACTCTGGAGGTAATTGTCATCAACGACTCGTACAAGGAGACTCAAATATTCTGAGTCTCCGGAGGCCCGTTTCCGTCTTTACCTCGCCCCCTCATTTTGGTTCCCATTTCAGGGGGGTATTACTTCGAACCCGTGATTTTTCATGAGTTTTTTTGTAAATGAAACTGAAAGTTCATACTGAACGAACTCAATTTTCATGTTTGACACAATGACGTGAAATTGTCACGTGCGAGGCACGAACGGCGATTTCGTGCCAGCGTATTTGGTCTCTCGGGCGCTTGATCCCCTCGCTCTTTATCCCTCGCCTCGCTCGCTTAAGGAGGCAGGAGGAGAGGACGAGGACGAGGGCTTGAGGGCACAAGCCTCTGCCCTTGAGGCCTCGCGGCCTCCTGGCCGTCGATCGAGCAACCAGCTCGGTCCGCGGCCAGCAGGTGGCCAACCGATGACCGGCTGGTCACCTCATCGGCCGCTAGCTGTCCAGCCAGCCGGCAGCCAGCTGGCCGACGCCAGTGAAGTGCTGGCCACCGGCTAGCCCTCACAGTGGAGAGGGGTGGTGTCCAACCAACCCTCACAATTGCGAGGTGAGAGGGCCGAAATGGCCCTCCCGCTACACTCATGTTCCTAGCCACCATCTGTCGCCCAGTTCTCCCAGTCCCCACACCAGTTGCACTTAGATGTAGCCATTTGTGTGGTGTGTTACGTTGTCCCCATCCCACGTCGTGGACAGAAATTTTGTCATGAGTCCTATATAGTCGCCAAAGGCTACATGGACAGTGACTCTGCTGGGGGGATGTACGGTGAGTGTCACACTAGGTGGATCTCTCTCATCGGTGGCACATCATTCTTGTGGTCAAGTGGGCAGAGGTAGAGTATGTTGATTTGGATGCCGGTGCATGTGAGAGTGTGTGACTACATCGTCTGTTGTGTGAGTTTAGACAGCCTGGATCACCCATGACGATACATTGAGACAATGAGAGTGACATGGCCATTACACAAAACGATGGTATTCAAAACACACGCACAAAGCACATTAATGTGGAACATCAGTATGTGTACACTTTGTTGCATGAGAACAATATCCCTAATATTTTGGGTCGAGATTGTACAATATTTGGCTAACTTCTTGACCAAGGCGATCAAAGGTGCATCATTCAAGAAAGCCGTTAGTCAAGGTCGTTTGCATCTGTGAATGTGCAGTCGTGCATTCGTGAGTTTCCTCTCCTCTTGTTCTCTCTGTACCCCAACTCTTCCTTTGCTCATCGTCACACTTGTGTGGCTTTACTAGAATGTGGAGACATGAGGGTACAGAGGAGCATGAATTATGGTGTATATTGTGGGTGCATGACCTCTGTGTTGACATGGTGTGCCCCTTCGCATGAGTGCCGTTGAGTGTACTTCCTGGTTCGACCACTAAGGAGTGGTCGAAATCCTGATCTGACTTTAGATTTGGATTCCTTGGATTTTTCTATGCAGGATCGAGCTTTGAATCGCTCGATTTGAGTGAGAATTCAGAAAGTTAGCCTAGCCCAAAATTCGGGTGTTGGGGGGGGGGTGGAATCTGGTACCCGCCATTGGTGGCGGGATAATCCACCACCAGTGATCCGAGTTCGTCTCCAACGACCCCTAAAATGCACCAGGGCCATAAAGGAAGCAACCAGAAGACTCTCCTTGACCAGGGTGAACTTCTCCTTGACTTCTGGGCAAGGAAAGGCGCTTCGACGGGTCATCGTCGAAGCGCCTCCCGTTGCCTAGCGTGCAAGGCAAGGTGGGCGGCTCCACCAAGGGTTACTTCAACGGCCGTAGCAGGGGCTCTACTGCTCTGTTTTGGGCGTGCTTGGATGCGTTGGAAAGCTTAGATCNGGGGGGGTGGAATCTGGTACCCGCCATGGGTGGCGGGATAATCCACCACCAGTGATCCGAGTTCGTCTCCAACGACCCCTAAAATGCACCAGGGCCATAAAGGAAGCAACCAGAAGACTCTCCTTGACCAGGGTGAACTTCTCCTTGACTTCTGGGCAAGGAAAGGCGCTTCGACGGGTCATCGTCGAAGCGCCTCCCGTTGCCTAGCGTGCAAGGCAAGGTGGGCGGCTCCACCAAGGGTTACTTCAACGGCCGTAGCAGGGGCTCTACTGCTCTGTTTTGGGCGTGCTTGGATGCATTGGAAAGCTTATATCACACGCTATAAGGATCTGATGAAATCTCACTATGCTAAGGAATAAAAACGTGCTTCGATTTATTTATACTGAATGCGACGTGTTCTGCCCACTCACATCCGTGATCCTTGTGCTCCACACTCTTCACCATTGGTGTCCATTGGCTTCCCCAAACATTGGCAGCGTGTACCAGTGAGAGCTAGGCATCCTTGAGGGTACCTCCACATCCACTAGAGCTAACAAAGGGTTATGGGCCCACGTGCCTAGAAGGACCCTAGCTCTACAACGTTCACGCTACCGCCGCGTGCCATGGCACCGACCGAGCAAGAGAGTATCGGCGTCTCCAAGTTCGACGGGCTTGGCTTCCACCGTTGGAGGTGGGAGTTTGAGGTCTTCCTCGATGACAAGGGCCTACTTGAGCTGTTCAAGGGTGAAGAAAATACCCCTCCGGATACCGCGACGCCGGAGGAAGTGGAAGCGTACAAGAAGCGCAACAAGAAGGCGCTTGCTTTGTTGGTGTATGCGCTTGCTCCGACGCAGTGCTCCCTCATTCAAGGATGCACGGAGGCCGCGGAGGCCTAGAAGAAACTCTGCACCATCTACCAGTCCACCAACCTTGCTAACCAGCTCTTCGTCTTCAAGAGGCTCGTCACCCTCCGTGCCAACGAAGGCGACGACATCATGGAGATCCTACAGCAGATCGAATCCCTTACTACCGAGTGCGTAGCCACCGGGTGGAAGGTCGACCCTCAGCTGCAAGCCATGATCCTCCTCCTGGCCTTGCCGGACAGTTGGAGTCCCATGATCACCGTCGTAGGCGGCTGGTCCGCCGATGAGCTGAAGTATCCAAAGGTGGCTGAGTACGTCCGCAATGAATGGATGCGGCGTGGTGGGAGAGAGAGTGGGACAACATCGAGTTCCGCCTATGCCGTCCGTCCTCAAGGTGGAGGGGGAGGCAAGAAGGGGAAGGGTGCAAATCAGGGCACCAAGAAATGTGACAAGAAGGGGGAGTGCCACAACTGTGGCAAACAGGGCCACTACGTACGCGACTATCCCAACAAGAAGTCGGACCGGCCCGGGAAGGGCGGGAAGAAGGACACCCAAGCCATGATGGCCAGGGAGTCTACCGACTTGACGGATCCGGACGTCACGATAATTGACTCCGGATCAGGCCGCCACACGCAATGCAACCGGGTGGCATTCGTCACCTACGACGCCACTGAACGGCGCATGACAGTCGCCAACGACAAAACGGAGATGGCCGCGGACGAAGGCAATGTTTGCGTCGAGTCAGTGGTGAACGGGAAAATCATTCTGTGTACCATCTACGACGTGCTCCACATGCCCAAGTTTGGGGCAAACCTGCTGTCAGTGAGCCGCATTACCGACAAGGAGCTCGAGGTACTCTTCAACAAGAAGGAGGCTATCATCCGGAAGGAGGGGGATGGCGAGGTGATTGCACGTGGTAAAAGGGAGGAGGACCTGTACTTTCTCCGTACCAAGGTTCTTGCCGATGCGGTGAGGACCGACGCCGCCAACCTCGTGACGAAGGATGAAGTAGACCTGGACCTGTGACATCGCCGGTTGTGGCACATCGCTCCCTCAACATTGAGGGACATGGCGAAGAAGGAAGTGGTGCGGGGTCTTGAGGTCAAGAGCCCTGATGCAGCCAAGGACACCGTGTGCTGGTCGTGCATGGTCGGCAAAGCGACACGGCAGCCGTTTGCAGGAAAGGGGACGCGTGCATCGGCAAAGTTGGAGGTAGTGCACACCGATGCGTGTGGACCGTTTGAGCCCTCCATTGGTGGGACACCCTACTTCGTCACCTTCATCAATGACCACAGCCGCAAGCTCTACCTCTACATCATCAAGAGGAAGAGCGATGTCTTATCGTGCATGCAGGAATTTGTGGCGGCTGTGGAGCGGTAAACGGAGTTGAAGGTGAAGGCGTTCCAGAGCGACAACGGCGGCGAGTACAAGGGCTGCTCGGCATGTATGAAGAGCAAGGGGATCGCGTGGCAGAAAACTACGCCACCATCTCCGCAGCAGAACAGCATCGCCGAGAGGGTGAACCGCACCATCCTCAACATGGTCCGGTCCATGTTGAGCGATGCCGGCTTCGCGCAGCGGTATTAGGGCGAGGCGGCACGGACAGCAGCGTACATCATGAACCTGACGCCGACAAAGCCGCTAAAAGACACGGAGTCCAAGGTGTGGAAGACGCCACAAGAAGTGTGGAGCGGGAGGAAGCCAACTGTGGCACACCGCTACACGTTTGGTTGTGTTGCACATGCTGTTGTGCAGGCACGGGAGGGGCGGGGCAAGCTGGACCCCCGGACTCGCCGGTGCATCTTCGTTTGGTACGAGAGTGCGAGCAAGGCATACCGGCTCTTCAACCCGCGGAGGCAACAGATCATGAAGAGTCACGACGTCACGTTCGACGAGGCCAACCGTTGGACGGACAAGGACGCGGGTCTCTCCAAGTGTGGGGAGTGGCTGCCACTCCTTGAGGGGGAGACACCGGATGACGCAAAAGAGGGTGATGTTCCATCGGCTCAAACCGGCGAGAACCATCCGGGGGATGGGGGAGCGGCTGATTTGCATTCAGCCCGAGTCGGACAACGAGTCTGAAGTACCGGCAGCAGCAGTGGAGCTGAACAAGGAGGGGGGGAGTGAGCCCGCATCTCCACGGTCCCCAAGAGAGGGGGAGCAGGCCAGCGGTGCGAGTGACACTGCGAGGGGGCAGCAGCAGCAGCAGCAGCGGCAGCAGAAACAACAGCCTCAATAGCAGCAGCCTCGGAGAAGCGGACGCGCAAGGAGGACGACAAAGAGGTACGATGCCGCGGAGGGCATCTGGACTGGGCTCGCTCGAGCGTTCATTGCGTAAGAGGAGCCCGAGATCGTCAAGGAGGCGTTGCAGCGGAAGGATGGGGCTGAGTGGGAGGTAGCTATAAAATCTGAGCTCTCCTCCCATGAAGAGAACGGCACTTGGCAGCTGATTGACAAGCTGGAGGGCGCGAAAATCATCGGCTCCAAGTGGATATTCAAGAAGAATCTCACCAAGGAGGGGAAGGTGGAGGGGTACAAGGCGCGGCTGGTCGCGCAGGGGTACGCCCAGCAAAAGGGTGAACACTACGATGAAACCTTTGCGCTGGTGGCGAAGTTTACCTCCATTCTCTCCATCCTCTCGGTGGCGGCATCGCGCGACTAAGAAGTCCACCAGATGGACGTGAAAACTGCGTTCCTCAACGGCGACCTAGATAAGGAGGTCTACATGAAGGTGCCGGGGGGGTGAACGCACCGCCGGGGAAGGTGTGCCGACTTCGCAAGGCGCTCTACGGGCTGAAGCAAGCGCCACTCATGTGGTATCTGAAAATGGACGGCTTCATGGCCGAGCTTGGCTTCAAGCGCTGCGAGGCGGATCACAGCGTGTACGTGCGGAAGCAGCTGGGGTTGTACCAGATCGTGGCACTTTACGTGGATGACCTTATCCTCGTGTCATCGGGCATGGAGGAGTTGGTGAACCTGAAGCGGCAGCTAGGCGGTCGGTTCAAAATGACCGACATGGACGAGCTCGAGTACTACCTCGGCGTCGCCATCAAGAGGGACCGCAAGGCATGTACACTGGAGATGGGGCAGGCAAAGTACGTGTAAGAGGTACTCCGCCGCTATAACATGGAGGAGTGCAACTCCATCGGTACACCCATGACCACCACATGCGAGTTGAGCTCGAGCATGACCCCTAGCACGGACGAGGAGAAGGAGGAGATGGCAGGTGTGCCATACCAGTCCGCGGTGGGGAGCATCATGTACGCCATGACGGCAACGCGGCCCGACCTGGCCTTTGCGGAGGGCCAAGTGAGCCGCTACGTTGCTGACCCCGGGCCGCTACATTGGCAAGCGGTGAAGCGGATCCTCCGCTATCTCAAGGCGACAAAACAGTCGCGGCTCGTGTTTGGAGGGGGAGCGCGTGACGACTCCCTCGAGTTGGTCGGCTACTCGGATGCCGACTGGGCTGGTGATGTGGATGACAGAAAATCAACGTCGGGGTACGTGTTTGTGCTTGGTGGTGCAGCAGTTTCATGGAAAAGAAGGAAGCAAGACTGTGTTGCACCGTCCAGCACCGAAGCGGAGTACATCGCGCTTGCGAAAGCCACAAAGGAGGCGGTGTGGCTGCGGCGGCTGCTAAAGGAGATCGGCGTACCGCAAAGGAAGCCGACGGTACTCAACGTTGACAACATGAGTGCCATCAGCCTCACCCAGAACCTAGTTCTGCACAAGAGGACCAAGCACATCGAGATCCGTCATCACTATGCGCGAGACTTGGTGGCAAAGGGAGATGTTGCTATCATGCATTGTGGCACTAAGCGCATGCTCGCCGACGCCATGACCAAGGCTCAGTCCAAGGACAGGCATGATGCGAGCTGCATGGAGCTCGGTCTGCACTGTGAAGTTTAAAATGCTACAGGTTCCAAGGACAGGGCATCAAGGCTGCGGTGCAAGGGGGAGATTGTTGACATGGTGTGCCCCTTGGCATGAGTGCCGTTGAGTGTACTTCCTGGTTAGACCACTGAGGAGTGGTCGAACACCTGATCTGACTTTAGATTTGGATTCCTTGGATTTTTCTATGCAGGATCGAGCTTTGAATCGCTCGATTTGAGTGAGTATTCAGAAAGTTAGCCTAGCCCGAAATTCGGGTGTTGGGGGGGGTGGAATCTGGTACCCGCCATGGGTGGCGGGATAATCCACCACCAGTGATCCGAGTTCGTCTCCAACGACCCCCAAATGCACCAGGGCCATAAAGGAAGCAACCAGAAGACTCTCCTTGACCAGGGTGAACTTCTCCTTGACTTCTGGGC
>SZWC01013500.1:6636-34631 GCA_023375785.1 Penium margaritaceum | reverse complement strand
ATGCAGGATCGAGCTTTGAATCGCTCGATTTGAGTGAGTATTCAGAAAGTTAGCCTAGCCCGAAATTCGGGTGTTGGGGGGGGTGGAATCTGGTACCCGCCATGGGTGGCGGGATAATCCACCACCAGTGATCCGAGTTCGTCTCCAACGACCCCCAAAATGCACCAGGGCCATAAAGGAAGCAACCAGAAGACTCTCCTTGACCAGGGTGAACTTCTCCTTGACTTCTGGGCAAGGAAAGGCGCTTCGACGGGTCATCGTCGAAGCGCCTCCCGTTGCCTAGCGTGTAAGGCAAGGTGGGCGGCTCCACCAAGGGTTACTTTGACGGCCGTAGTAGGGGCTCTACTGCTCTGTTTTGGACGTGCTTGGATGCGTTGGAAATCTTAGATCACAGGCTATAAGGATCTGATGTAATATCACTATGCTAAGTAACAAAGACGTGCTTCGATTCAGTTATAGTGAATGCGACGTGTTCTGCCCACTCACATCCGTGATCCTTGTGCTCCACACTCTTCACCATTGGTGTCCATTGGCTTCCCCAAACATTGGCAGCGTGAACTAGTGAGAGCTAGGCATCCTTGAGGGTGCCTCCATACCCACTAGAGCCAACACTTTGTACGTGCATATGTGTTGGTGCCTACGGGTCATGGGGGGATGTTATGATTTTCACGTGCATTGTCTCACTGATATGTACTATGACCTCTCGATTGGTGGACATGCTCGTACAGACGATTGACTCGGCGGATGTTGACAAGGACAGGAGCTAAGCTATGAAGGGGAAGTCACACTGTTTTGAGAGACGTGGCTCCCGCCTCCTTCTGTGGATTCTCCCACTTGGTAGCAGTGCGCGTCCAGCTCCATCGACTTTAGTCACCGGTGCTCATGTCACTAACAGTTATGGGCAACTGCTCTTGGTAGCATAGAGTCTGCCTAGGCTCAGGCAGCCATAACTCTCGTGCATGATTTTTCTAGCCGATTTTGACTGCACCCCTACATTCGCAGCGTGCATATTTTGGTATGGCCCAGTTTTCAAGAAAAACGGGCGACGCCCGGGTTTGGAGTTCTCGGTCCACTAGCAAGGCTCACCAAGAAAACCCCATAGGCCATAAAATAGTGCATGTTCCTAATTGGCAGGTAAACTAAGTAACAAGCCTCACAGAGGTGAGGGTCTTGGTTAGTGTGGGAGGGATTTCAAACCACAGTTAAGTCTTTCTGTCAACTGGGTTATCGCGATTACTCGCACCTCTTTACGAGTCATAGTTTTGTGTGGCATGATTGTGCACCACTCCCACTCTTGTGTATGTCGATTGTTCATCTGTAGGTCATGGGATAGTGTTGGTGATGGGTGTAAGACACGTAAGTGACCTCGACTTTGTTCACACACATACACACACATACACACACACACACACACACACACACACACACACACACACACACACACACACACACACACACACACACACACACACACACGCATGCACGCACGCATGTACGTGTTGGTTTGTGTGGCTTTCACCCATCACAACCGACGCCGATGGATGATCCATATACCCCACATTGGTGGTATAGGGTAGAGTAGAGCGTGACGACACGTCTGGCCTCCGGAGTGTCTCGAGACTTCTCCAGCACCTACGAAAACATCAGCAAGACGCGGTTGATGCATTCCGACAGCCCTGTTGGCTCGTTGGGAGCTAGGAGAGTTTTCTTGATGGGTTGAGACCCGTACATCCGATGGACTGTATCGGTGCGACATGGAGACTCGGTGGCTATAGTAGTGCTTCCGATGTTCGAAAAACAGTGCGTGGTGTCTGGACGCTGATTTCGAGATTTTCTAGCACTGCTCGTATTTTCCCGGTGGTCGAGACCCGGGCACTCGGAGAGCTGTTCCGATGCCTTGAGGAGACCACTGGTAATTGTTATCATGGTGTACGCAGTGTGTTCTCTCCGCTGACTCGTTTGGGTTCAGCGGGGGTGACGGGGCCCGGTGCGGCTAGCTACCGGCATCCCTACATTAGCCCACTCACGACTCATTTATATTCTTCTCCTTGTTCTTTCATATTTTGTATTCCAGACTTAGCCAAAATTTTACAGTCTTGCATTGTACTCACACACAAAGCTCATGTTCGTGTTTGTATGGGCCCATATGCCCTAATTTATTTCCATCTTGGTATTAGAGTGTAGGAGGCCATGTGAGCAGCAGAAGCAGCAGAAGCAGCAGCAGTGGGTGGAATCCAAAGAGAACGTGCCATGTGGCGCCACACCAATAGTAGCGTGAGGGAGTGCGAAGCGACTGCACGTGAATGCCACAGGGGCGGTGAGTCGCATACAGCAGCATTAGCGACTTTGGCGGCAACAGTAGTAGTAGTAGTAGACGTAGCAGCCGCGACAGCTGCGGTCCCACGTAGCAGGAGCAGTGGAGATAGAGGAGCTTCTTACGACAACAGTAGCAGCAGCAGCAGCAGCAGCTGCATCGTCTAGCGCTAGGATTTGTAGCGTCTGCACAGGCGGCAACAACAGTAGTAGCAGCAGCCACTATGCCACGTAGTAGCAACAGTAATAGCAGCTGTAGTAGCACACCAGGTACTGAAGAAGCAGTGTCACTAGCAGCAACACATAGCAACAGTAGCAGCTGCCACTATAGCAGTGGTGGCAGCAGCAGCGTGTAGTAACGACGACAGTAGCAGCAAAATGCAGAAGTAGTAGCAACGGCGATAGCACCAAGCAGCTGCGGTGGCAGTAGCAAGCACTAGCGGCGGCAACAGCAAGCAACAGCAACAGCGGTGGCACAGAGCAACAAGTAGCAGCGGTGGTAGCAGCAAACAGCAGCACGAGCTACTATGTAGAGCAGCAGCAGCAGCAACAGTAGCAACTATACCAGCTACACTTGTCGTTGCAGCTACTGCTACCGGAGCGAGGAGGGCCTCACAACCCTCCTCTGAGAAGCCCCGTCCCCTCAGAGGGACTCCCTCGACCCCCATCAGGAGGACCCCTATGAGGGGGCCCGTCGGCCCTGTTTGTCCTGCCCCTTCTCAAGGGGGTCCTCAGTGGGTCCCTTTGAGTCCCTACGAGGGGTCCCTCGGAGGGGCCCTTCGGCCCCGTCGGCCCCATCGGCCGAAGGACGAAGAGAGGGGCAGACCCCCCTCTCTCTCTCACTCGCTCACTCGCTTTTTTTTAGCGAGCGAGCAAGGAGCGAGGGGGGGCAACCTGAAATCGCCCCTCCTTTTTTATCCCCCCCTCTAATCCTGACCTGCCTCCTTCCTAGGGGGCAATCAAGAAGCAGGTGACGGTCAAACCCGGGATGAGCACAGAAAAGAAAAGCGAGGGGAGGAGTAAAACAAACAGAAGGAAAAAAGGGGCTGAGGAGAATATAAAATAGGGGGTCATAGGAAAAAAACAAAAAAATGTGTGGGACCATGCAATAGCCCAGCCTCACACTGACACCTGTAGTCGTAGCAACCACTGCAGCAACAGTAGTTTTCATAGCAACAACAGCGGCGGTTGCAGCAGCGCTTGCAGTTTTGCCTTCCGAGCCGACAGCGGGTTGTGTTGTCGGCGACAATCTCCATTTCGAGACGCGTCGTGGACCGGTGTCTCGCTGGAGCCCATGGATTGGTACACGCAGTTCACTCCATAGGATTGATGGTGGATTCGAGTCTGTGTGTCTCCAAGGGCTGGGTCGTCTACCGCTTGGAGCAGCAACCATACTTGTAGCCGCCACCCCTTCTGTTCTTGGAGCAGTCTTTGTCCCATTAGTCGCAGCAGCATTTGTAGACGCAGCTAGTCAGACTCTATTCTCCGGGTGTATTGTGGTAGTGCATCTCATTGTTTCTGGTTACGTTTGCTGACCACGACTCTGTGACCTTCGGGAGTGACAGTACCTACTGGTCTCATCCTCTCCCGTGGCTTGGTGGTTACCACCAGGATTAGGTGCCCTTGATACCTATCCATTATCTGGCGTACGAGATGAGTGCACAGACATTTTAACATGTGCCCTGTGTGTTTGCCTGCTATTACTGTGGTGATGGACGTCACGTTTGGCGTCGCTATTGGATGCGCCCTCGCGGTTGGCATCCACCTTGGCTTTAGCCTCGTCCGAGCTTATGTCCTCCACAGCATACAGATCTTCCAGCATTGGTAGATCCCCTAGTTGGACCTCTTGCGACCATATTTGCCATATCCAAGGCCTGCGGCAGATGGTGCAGCGGCTTTGTGACTTCGTCGTCACCGAGTATACTTCTGTTACTAGTTCGTCGATGGCCTCTTTGATCACATCTCCTTCATCCTCTCCTCCTTCCTCATCCGATGGTGTACCTTCAGCTTGACCTGCCATCCAGTCCCAGGCTGCCACCATCCTTTCCATCCTCCACTCTCCTGCTACCACGACGCCACCTCGAGATGACATGTCCTCATTCCGGACATGTGTTCATGCGACATCGGCATCAGCGCTCCACACGACGTGCTCGTGCCGGTTTTCATACATCCCCCACTTCCTCGGCTTCTGTTGTTGTATCTGTCAAGGGGGGATGTGGTCACCGCGCATTGCCTGCTGTGACCGTAGCGACAGGATCCGTATTTGTGTCGTGTCGTGGTGCCCAAGCATCAGCTCAGGCAGATTCAGATAATACGGTGACAACACATAACATGGAGTCTGATCTCAACATGACGTTCATGGTGGAGACTTGCGTGTCATTGAGCTCAATTTCCACTTCCGGGCTGGATCTAGATCTTCCGCAGCAGTAGGTTATAACAGGAGGAGCGTAGGCACGGCGTCCCTAGGCGGTGCCACTCGCGGCTGCGACCTGTGGCGGTCCGGCGGTGGCACAAGAGTCCCGTACAGATCGGGATGTATCTATCGGACATTTGGGAGAGAGTGTGCAAGAGACTCACAACAGTCTGGCGGAGGTTGGAGTGCTTGGGATGTGCATGTCATCAAGGTCCACATCTACGCTGGGGCAGGAGCCGGACGTTCTTCAGCAGCAGCAGGAGTGCAAGTCCCGCGTGCCTGGGTGGTGCCACTCGCAACTCCGACCGGTAGAGGCCTAGCGGTGGCAAAGGAGTATCGTGCGGATCGAGATGCCCCACATGGATTTCCGGGGGCGTTGGCGGACGAGACTCACACCAGCCCGACAACGGTCGCAGTACATGAGTAGAGTCGGCCGGCTGGTCTTTTAGAGGTTGAGGCATTCTTGAGTGTAGTAGTTCTGAGAGATGTGACTGGGACATGTGTTATAGCAGACACAGCAGGCTCCACCGTGTCATCTGCACTACCTGAGGACCAACTTCAGCGTGAGGAGTCATCAATGTTCCCATACACACGATGGAGTAGCGACACACATGACGGAGTCAGATGGTGGTCCTCACTCCATTATTGAGCAAGTGGGAGCGACCAGCCTTCCTGGTGAGACGGTACGTGAGCGCCAGCTGCGCTTGCTAGTCGCCTTCACGGGCATTGTCGAGCCGGAGTTCTGCACATCTGTATCCACTACGATGACAATCGAGGACAGTGGAGCAGATCCATACACGCGGATGGAGTCACCTCGTCAATAAGAGCTGAGTTTTGCCTTCTCATGTTCACCTATTGGTGACCCTGCTGATCACAGTGACGCTGAGAGTGGCAGTACCTACACGGACGAAATTTTTATATGCTCCACGGACTCTGACGACTCCTCCTTCTCCTTCACTTGGCATGCAACCGCTCATTCCTCCTCCTATGAAAGACACGAGCTGTGGTGTGGATGCGAAACCTACAAATGTATCCGATGTTCCAGCGTCTCAGCACATTATGAGTTTGGTAGATCCCCAGGTGGATACAGCAGCACCGGGTCCATCGTCTTCAGCAACAGAGATGTAGATGGAGCTGTACTCATGCGTTTTACAGTCTACATGTACAGCATCCAGTGAGGTAGAGTTTATCCTACATGAGGCAGACATGGGCCACCTCCACATGTCCAAGGCAAATTACATTGACCTCCAGGAGCGTGTAGTGATGTTGCAGCAGGAGGTGATGGCAACGCATAAGCGATTCTCAGAGGAGGGGAGCACCAGTACCATTGGCAAGAGCTTTCTACCACCAGGATCTCGCACACCCATACTCAGGGAGGATCTTGTAGCAGCTCTGAATATGACATTTGATGGAGACACTACCACAAGAGAGCTGAGCGTGCCTTCAGTTTCCGCCATCGTCCTTCCTGTCGACTCTGTCATCGCTCCTCCTTTTGCTGCTGCCATCACACACTTTCATCCACCCGACTCAGCTGCTACATCGTCACCTTCCTCCATGAGTGGTGATCCGGTTCATCGCTCCAGCCCTCCTCTCCTGGTGGTACACCCCTGTGCCTCAGGGTGCTCTCTCCTGCCTTAGAGGCCAGATCCGCCACTTCATCCACGCTCGCGTGCTGCTCGCCCATTCCCTTTCCTCCGGCGTACACAGATGCATCGCGGTAGAGCGGAGAGAGGAGAGAATGTGAGTTCGGACCCTTGGCAATCACGCAAGGACTGGTACACTCCAGGTGATGCAACAACAAAGTGAGGAGTCGTAGCCGGAGATACCACTTTGTCTTTGAGGCTAGGAGCCGACTCGTACGTGATAGGNCGCCACTTCATCCACGCTCGCGTGCTGCTCGCCCATTCCCTTTCCTCCGGCGTACACAGATGCATCGCGGTAGAGCGGAGAGAGGAGAGAATGTGAGTTCGGACCCTTGGCAATCACGCAAGGACTGGTACACTCCAGGTGATGCAACAACAAAGTGAGGAGTCGTAGCCGGAGATACCACTTTGTCTTTGAGGCTAGGAGCCGACTCGTACGTGATAGGGGGAGCTATCTCTGCATGATGGAGAGACCACATGATTCATCGCCCAGGATATGTTCAGCTATGGCAGCAGCATCTCCGTCGAGGACATTAACGCCAGGTTCATTTGCCCAGGGGGAGTGTTGTGTGGACCTCGACCTGACGCGCTCTCACAGGAGATGCATGGCGAGGGGTCTATGCTCTGCTATGAGCATACTACAACAACCGTCATGTGGCTCATGCCACGTACTTGCATAGCTTTAGGTGTATGGTAGCACTGTGTTGGTTGAGACCCGCACACTTGGTTGGTTGTACGAGTGTCACGAGGAGACCATGTGATCGAGTTTCTTGGTGTGTGGCCATACTGCGTGTGGCATGTGCATGCCAGCTGGTTTGCTCATAGAGGTTGAGACCCGGACACGTGGTGAGTTGCACCCGTGTTACAAGGAGACCCCCTATGATCGTTTGTATTGATTTATGATGCTATTGTGGTCGGCATACAGGGACCTGTTGGATTGCTCGTATTGGTCGACACCCGGGCACTGGTACCGCCATTGTCACAAGGAGACCCTCTTGCTGTCTGACATGTGTATGATGTGCATTACACTGGTTTGTGTGCATGTGCATGACTCTTCTCATGGTATAGATGAGACCGACGCTAGGAATCAAATGCAACTTGTTTCACTAGAAATGATGAAGTATGGAGGGAGCTTAGGTCGGGTTAGTGACAGCCATGGATCCACACACTCAAAACCTAAGTGCCAAGCTCGTACATCTAGGAGCTTGAGCGGGTGAGACTCGAGAAGCGAGGCTCACCCGTCGGCCAGCGAGCGAGGCTCGCTGGCCCAACCTGCTCAAGCGAGGGCAAAGCCCTCGAGTGTCTCAAAACAAGGGAACCTGCCCAAATCCACCAAAATCCACATTGTGTCACTAACTATTCTAGGACTAATGTAGGTTCACGAGTGCACCACACAGAAGGTCTGAGGACATTCCTAGATTTCACATGGAACCTAGCAAATAGACCAAAGCTGACACTAAGGAGGCAATGCTGCGAGAGGGAGGCAAGCGCATGAGAGACGCCAGATGGGTCTGCGTCGGTCCAGCGTGCCGCACAGGCTCACGGTACGTCACCTCCACTCTCTTGATGAGCATGTCCTGCACACTTATGGCCACACCGGAGGGAGAAATATATACAGAGAAGATTAGGATGCCCCCTTGGACGTGAGTGCGACAGGGATGTACCCAAGATGTACAAGCTCTTGGTGAAGTGTGGGAGATGGGTGTGCCTTGGTAAGGAAATCAGCTAGCTGAACATCACTGATGATGGGGCTCACTTGGACGGCGCCTGCCTCGACCGCTTCTCGAACAAAGTGATGCTCTACACTTATGTGCTTTGTGCGAGGATGCGACACACCATCATTCACTGCAATGCGGTGAGCGACAGAGCTATCGCTGTGCAGTGCGATGCCATGAGTGTGCAGCCCCAATTCCGCAAGCAGTCCTGCCAGTCAAATGCATTCACATGCAGCTTTACCTAGCGCCATGTACTCGGCCTCAGCTACACTCCGTGCCACACAGGACTACTTCGCAATACGCCATGACACTGCTATTCCCCACACGCGAAACACATATCCACCACGACTGCGTGCACAACGATCACGTGCATAGTCACTATCACAGTACACATCCAATAGGGGACTCGCAACTGGCGCAAAGACCAGGCCAAGCTCAGCTGTGTCCATCACATAATGAAGTAACTTCAGCAATGCTTTCAGATGTGTGCTTTGTTGTTGTTGACCGAATTGGGTCAGCACATTCACTACGCAGGAGATGTCAGGCTGTGTGGTGGATGCAAGGTATGACAAACTGCCAGTGATCTGTCTATACAATGTGGGATCACAGTCCGGTCCATAGTCAGTGGTGTTTGCATCGAGGAGGTGCGCATACACATCAAGGCTCATTGGTGAGTTCTGTCATGGAAGATATTGTATCAAGTACTGGAAGCGTGTTGTGAGATGTGCAATGAATCGCTGTTGGTGCAAGCTAAGCATGCGACTGGCCCTGTCCCTGGTGATGGTCACATCCAAATGTTTGTTGCCTCACCCAGGCATGTCATGCTACAGTGCGTGGTGAGCAATGTCTTTGTCTCTGTGGTGATAGAAAGAGAGGGTGACAAAATATGCAAATCATCCACATAGACAAGCAGGGCCACTGGAAGACCACGATCCCAGCGCAAAGAGAGAGAGGGATCGCTGAGACTTTGGATGAACCCTCGTGAATCAAGCGTGTGTAGAATTTCTTTGTTCCAACAGCGCGGGGCTTGCTGGAGCCCATACAGTTCCTTGAGGAGCAACCACACGCGCTCTGTACCATCCTCAAACCCTTCTGGTTACCTGACATACAGCTCTTCCTCAAGTGGGCCATTTGATGTATCTCCCAGTCCTCATGTATCGCTACACCCAACAGTGCTCGACTTGTGCCATACTTTCCCGCTTGGGCATAGGTGTCTGTGAAGTCCTGTCCGAGTATTTGGTGAAATCCCTTAGCAACCAGTCCTACTTTGTATTTGTCGATGAGACCTGCCAAGTTCCTTTTGAGTTTGTAGACCCACTTGACATCGATAGCCTTCCGCCCCGGTGGCAACTGCACAAGCTCATACACCCCATAATCTAGAAGAGCATTCAACTCGTCTACCATGGCCTTATCCCACTCAGCTGCATCTGCACATCCCCTGGCCTTAGTAAGGGTTTGAGGTTCCACAACAGTATGGTCCAAACGCACCGGCCCGGTTATGTGATAGAACTGTCGATAGTTCACACGTGCTACATTGCACGAGGAGTAACGTACCGGCTGTGGTGTTAGTGTTTTCGCACTCTCCGTGCCATCCTGTGACCTTTGGGTCTGGAGCCTAGGCGGTGTATGGGGAGCATTGGATTCTGCACTACGGAGGTCAGTGGGTGTCAGAAGGTTTGTGGAGACCGGTGATGGTCCTCCTGCTGTCTCCTCTTGATGAGACAGTTCGTGTGCGCAGTGGGTGTGTGGGGCACAAAAACTGGCATGCTCACATAGTTTGGGAACTGCTCAGGGATGGTGATGTGTGGGACATGACGCAGGGTACAAAACTGTTTGTACAGCATATGCTCGAGAAAGGAGGCATCCCTACTTTCAAGGAAGTGATGATGCATCGGGTCCCAATAGCGCCATGCTTTGGACGCATGGGACACACATACAAATACACACTAACGGCCTCGTGGGCTGAGTTTGTGATCTCTTTGGGGCTGTGTAAGCCACACGCACGCCATAGTGCCCCACACCCTTGCTGGTCTCAAGTCAGCTTTTTTCCTTAAAGCACTGCTTCCATGGTGTGGCTGACTTGGGCAAGGACCCTTGTGGAACCCTGTTCCACACCCAAGTCACATACTTGACGGGGCTCTTCCGAGAAACCAAAGGACAGACCGGACTCATTGAGCAGAGTGCGTAGTGCATCACCGAGAGTCCTGTGCCACCTTTCTGCCACACCATTTTGCTGTGGTGTGTACGGTGTGGTAGTCTGATGCTCAATACCTTTGGCTTTTAGTTCTACTCTCAGGGAACCCATGAACTCCCCACCTCTATCTGTGCGCAGTCTGAGTAGTTTACAACCTGTTTGCCGCTCAGCGCGGGGTATCCATTCTATAATGGCACGTTGAGCATCCACCTTCGATTTCAACAGGAATGCCCAACGAAAGCGACTGAAGTCATCTGTCAGTGTGAGAATGTATTGGGATCCATACTGGATAGAGGACACCGGCATGGTTCCTATCAGGTCTGCGTGAACAAGTTCAAGGGGACTCTTGCATACCTTCTATGACCTGGGAAATGTCTGTCTGTGAGCTCTACCTTCCTGACAGTCAAGACAGGCATCTGCGCTGAGGTCATGTGGACAGTCTGTAGGCAGAAGTCTGTGTGCTGTGGTGTGTTTGATCATGTCTGTGACAAGGTCTGTGTTGATGTGTGCGAGGCGGCGGTGTAGCAAGTCTTTGTGTTTCTCATCAGTCGCCGTTATGACGTGTATGTGGTCTGTGTGTGTCTGTTTGTATAAGTGGAAACAGAGTGAGGCGGTAGAGCATATCAACGTGCAGAGGCCCATCCACCAATAGGACCCCGACACCATCAAAGAGCATGCAGCGTTGCTTCTGTGTAAGAGTGGACATTTTTGCTTGGCGGTCTAGCTCACCCCCTGACAGAAGATTCACTTTTAACTTAGGCACGTACAACACATCGGTCACCCACAAGACGCCCCCAGGTGCTTGCAATGCTATTGTACCCACACCCTCAACTGCCAACACTTCCCAAGACCCTGTTTTCACACCCTCCACATCATTTGCAGCATATAGCGATACAAACAGCCGACGATGTGGTGACATATGATGCGATGTAGCAGTGTCAAACAACTATTCATGCATGGGGAGTGAGTGTGACATGGTAACGTGAGTGTGCGCCAATCGCTGACCTGGTGCCTGTGGCATTGCCGTCGGCTATGGAGGCTGCATCTCCATGGACGTTGTCCACCCAGCAGCAGGACCGCCGACTGTGGGCTGCTGCAACTCGGCCATGTCCGTGTAGATGCGCTGGAGATCTGGGCATGCACGCCAGAAATGACCGTGCCTGCCGCAGTAGTTGCAGGTGCGCTGTCCACCACCGTCCCGACCACGCCCCCGTCCCCCGCCAGCATGGGTGCCTATGCCACCATGTCCCCAGCCTCCTCCGCCTCTCCCTCCTCCCTGAGTGGAGTTGCCAGGAACACCCTACGAGGAATGATGAACAAAGGCACTCGACGATGGGGTGGCAGCCTCACGTGCCTCACCACGTAGAATGTCATCGTAGTGATACGACTCCTCGAACACCTCCGTAAGGTCGACATCCTCAATCTCGGTCACTCGAAGGTGCCACAGAAGCCCTCGCCGGAACTCCCTATACGACTCTCCAAGGTGTAGTAGAACAGGATCCAGCCATTCAAGCACGGAGCAGGACGCTCCAAGCCCGAGGATGCGTCGTCTAAGGTCCATTGTCGCATCCCATTACTTCGCTATTGTCGTCCCCGGCTTTGGGTACAGGTTTCGAAGTCGGTCACGCAAGGAGATCACAAGCGCCATGCCCCGTTCCTCATGGCGAGTGGCCAGTGCTGCCATGCCTCATGAGGACGCGGAGCCCCGCTACGAGGTTCTTCACCTCTGCCGCCAAATCGAAAATGACGAATGGCATAAGATTGGTCGTCGGGCAGTGCTCTGACTAGAGCGTTGAAGACCTGTAGCAAGATGCGGTCCTCAGTTGCATCACTTGCGGGAAAGAGGTACAGCTCCTCTAACCCGTGTTCTGCTGCCCATGCAAGGAAAATGTCTTTCCACGCAAGAAAACCATGCGAGCCCAAGGCGGGCGGCGTTAGGTCCTTTTGGGTCATAACTCTACTGAGGTCCTCCCATGTGACTGTGACGACGCCGGCTCTTCCACTGGCGCAGACGCCGGTGCCTACGCCGGCTCCAGCGGATGCTCCTCCGCTCCCCCCTCCAGGTGTTGACCCTACTTGGCTCATGGCTGCTGGGGTTCAAGCAAGTCCTGGGATGGCGGTGTGAGCCCTGGTTCTACTCGTGTGCGGCCAACGAAATTTCGGCAGCTATTCGTCGGGCCCACTTTGGGCCCAGTTTTTGGTTGCGAGCCCTAAGCTAATGGATATTGTCTTTTCGTGGTCTAGGAAGCCTTCTCGGACCACCTACAACCTCCAGTGACCACTCTGTAGGCCGAGGGACCCCGCCTCCACCTCTTAGGTGGCGGATTGGCGCTTGGGCTCTCCCTCCCGCGCCTTTCTTGCCCTTGCAATCTTCTCCCTGACTTCTACTGCCTCTGCTGTCCGTGCGTGGCCTAGGGAGGGATCTTCGACGGCTCTTTCCGGCCTGTGTGAACTTCTTTTGTGGCAAATGCGCGGACCTCGGCCGCCACATTTCTTGCTCGGCGCCACCGCTATGCATCACTAGCAGGCCCGGAAAGCTGCTTTGATACCATGAGAACAACGCTAGGAACCAAATGCAACTTGTTTCACTAGAAATGATGAAGTATGGAGGGAGCTTAGGTTGGGTGAGTTACAACCATGGATCCACGCACTAAATATCTCACTGTTGAGGTCGTACATCTAGGAGCTCGAGCGGGTGAGACTCGAGAAGTGAGGCTCACCCATCGGCCAGCGAGCGAGGCTCGCTGGTCCAACCTGCTCAAGCGAGGGCAAAGCCCTCGAGTATCTCCAAACAAGGGAACCTGCCCAAATCCACCAAAATCCAAATTGTGTCACGAACTATTCTAGGACTAATGTAGGTTCACGAGTGCACCACACAGCAGGTCTGAGGACATTCCTAGATTTCACATGGAACCTAGCAAAGAGACCAAAGCTGACACTAAGGAGGCAATGATGCTAGAGGGAGGCAAGCGCACGAGAGATTCCAGATGGGTCTGTGTCGGTCCAGCATGGCGCAGAGGCTCACGGTGCATCACCTCCACTCCCTTGGTCAGCATGCCCTGAATTGGAAACTACACTAGTGCGCAGGTTGTGGCAGTGGTGGTGTTGATGCAGCGTGCGGGTTTCCACGCTCGTTGCTTAGTCTGCTGCCCCCTCAGTCTGCTGCTCTAGAGTCTAACTCTGAGTGCTCTGGGTTTGTTACTCAGAAGTGTGTGCGCCAGTGTTTGCGTCAGAAAGCAGCTGAGAATTGGAAGTAACAGATTAAGAATGAAGAATCAGCTACAATGGGAGACCCCTCCAAGTTCTAGCTACCCCCCAGCTCTGTAGAGCTCGTTACTCAGCTAACCAACTAATCAGAAAATAGACATAGACTTATTTTCTGGCAGGCAGGGTTTTCTTGGTGAGCCCTGCCAGACGGCCGACAGCCCAAAACCCGGGTGTCGTGCGTTTTGCCTGAAAACTGGACCATACCATAATACCGACGCTGCGAACGCATTCGTGCAGTCAGAAAAAGCTAGAAATATAGCAGCAAAGAGTTATGGCTGCTCGAACCCATGCAGTGCCTACGATGGTCCATGATGTCAAACAGTGCCACGCAACATGATACATGGATCCTAGGTAGAGCATGACGCTGTAAACGCAATGGTACAGTCAGATCCAGCGCCTGACGCATGCAGACAACATCTGCAGTGGCAGTAACCACCGGCGGCCTGACCGCCAAGGAGGCCTACCGATGGAGCTGAGCACGTTGCCGTAGGGAGGAGGCTCCAGCAAACTACGTGTAGGCCTCAGCGTGCGTCGGCTCCACCGGACGACACTCCAGCAGCGTCGAGTCCCGCCGTCAGTCATCTCAACGCCAATGTACACAAGCCAGGAGGACACAACTGAGCACAACGAGATGCGAAAAAACCAACACCTTGCACACTCATGGCCACACCGGAGGGAGAAATATTTACAGAGAAGATTAACACTAGACCCAGACACTTGGTATGATATGCTAGTGTCGTGAGGAGACCTTAGATGGGCAGCAGATGTGTGTGTGTGTGTGTGTGTGTGGTTGACCGGTGTAGACCGTGGTTTTGCATACGCTGTTGTTCAGTACCTCAACTTATTTTTGTGTTCTGGTGTTGACGGCCATGTCAGCCAGGGGGAGTATTAGTTTGTGTGGCTTCCACCCATCACAACCGACACCGATGGATTACCCATATACCCCACATTGGTGGTATAAGGTAGAGGAGAGCGTGAAGAAACGACAGACCTCCAGAGTGTCCCGAGACTTCTCCAGCACCTACAATAGCGTCTGCAAGACGCGGTCGATGCATTCCGGCAGCCCTGTTGGCTTGTCGGGAGCTAGGAGAGTTTCCTCGGTGGGTTGAGACCCCCGCATCCGATGGACTGTACCGGTGCGACAAGGAGACCCGGTGGCTGTACTAGTGCTTCCGATGTTCAGAAAGCCGTGCGTGGTGTCTGTACGTTGATTTTGAGATTTTCTAGTACTGCTCGTATTTTCTCAGTGGTCGAGACCCGGGCACTTGGAGAGCTGATCCGGTGCCTTGAGGAGACCACCGTTGATTGTTATCGTGGTGTATGCAGTGTGTTCTCCCCGCTGACTCGTTTGGGTTCAGGGGGGGTGACGGGGCCCGGTGCGGCTAGCTGTCGACGTCCCTACAAAGGCCCACTGGGGGCTCATTTGTGTTCTTCTCCTTGTTCTTTCATATTCTGCGTTCTAGAATTGGCCAGATTTTTGCCGTCTTGCATTGCACTCAAAAACAGAGCTCATTTTCCTGTTTCCACGCTGCATGCCCTAATTTATTTCCATCTACATGCACGCACGCATGCACGCATGCAAGCACGCACACACGTACGCACGCACACACGTATGCACGCACACACGCACGCACGCACGGACACACACAAATACACATACACACACACACACACACACACACACACACACACACACACACACACACACACACACACATGCTAAAATGATTCTAGGACATGCAGGCCCATGCTAGATGAGAGATGTGCTCTGGTGGTGAGCGGGAGAAACACAGCGTCAAGATTTGGCTATGTCTCGAATGACTGAATTAAGAATCAAGGAGAGAGTACAATGAGCCCTGCTCAAGGCTTATGTACTGGGGACAGGCGGCTAGCCCACCAAGCCCCGTCATCCAGGTCGCACCAAAAGGCACGAACAGGGAATATGCATGTCATAAAACATGAAAACAAGAATAGAGGTCTCCTGAGGCACCGGAACAGTCAACCGGGTGCCTGGGTCTCGACCAACAGAAATATATGTGATGTACCCCAAACGTATCCAAGCTCTACGGTGATACACTAGCATCACCGACTAGCTAGGTGAGACAAGTTTAAGCCTCTTGAGACGCCGGAACATGTAGCCGGGCGTCCGGGTCTCAACCACATGCAAACTACACACATCTGACAAGGGACCAACAAGACTAGACAACTCAGTGCTGGGTCTCCCGAGGTACTGGTACATACCACTAGGTACCCGGGTCTCGACCATGGAAAAACCCTACTGCCTGATGAATTCGTTATTAATTATTTCACCGGGACCACGAATTCTTTTATTCGGCTACACGTTCAATACTATCCCAGGAAAACGAAAACGTTTTATTAATTCCTCAAGCGAGGTTGACACTCGAGGACGTAACGAAATATAAAATGCAGTTGCGTAACCTCGGGTGGCCACTCGAATGCCCGATTTTCTGGTGTCGCATGACCACCGACACCGAAAACCGAGAGGCCTAGAGTCGAGCGAGACCGTCTCCAAGTTAAAAAACGAATTCAAGACAACAGATTGAAGTGATTTCGTCCAATTTGAGAACAGGAAATTAATTTTCCCGCAACGAATCAAGATTACAAGTCATAAATTATTTTAGACAACGAATTCATCAGGCAGTAGGGTAGAGCATCACCAGTCAGGGACTATGCAGTGAACTTCTATGGGGTCTCCCGGTGTACTGGCACAAACCACCAAGTACCCGGGTCTCGGCCACCGAGAAAACTCTACTAAGCACGTATGGGTAAACTGAGCTGCTAGCATGCATCATACATGTCACAGAAGGAGTAATGTAGCCACTGGAGAACCATCAATTCAATCTAGGAGGCTCTCCCTAAATAAGGCTGCATGATAGCTCAAAGCCCATACACCAACAAGAAAGAAGCCTAGGCAGCAGGTTGGCGCAGCAGCGTTGTTGATGCAGCGTGCGGGCTTCCACGCTTTTTGCTTAAGTCTGCTGCCCCCTCAGTCTACTTCTCTAAAGACCAAGTCTGGAAGCTCTGGGTTTGTTCCTCAGAAATGCGCGCGCCAGTGTTAGCGCCGGAAAGCAGCTAAAAACTGAAAGTGACTGATTAGGAATGAAGAATGAGCAACAATGGGAGACCCCTCCAAGTTCTAGCCCCCCCCTACTAGTGTAGAACTTGTTACTCAGCTAATCAGCTAATCAGAAAATAGTCCTAGACCTATTTTCTGTGAGGCAGGGTTTTCTCGCTGAGCCCTGCCAGATGCTCGACAGCCCCAGGGCGTTGTCCGTTTTGCCTGAAAACTGGACCATTCCATACTACCGACGCTGCAAACGCAGTCGTGCGGTCAGAGTCAGCTAGAAAAATAGCAGCAAAGAGTTATGGCTGCCCGAACCTAGGCAGTGCCTATGACGGTCCATGATACCAAACAGTGACACACAGCGAGAGACATGGACCCTAGGCAGAGCATGATGTTGCAGACGCAATGGCACAGTCAGCAACATTGCTGGGTGCATGCAGACAGCATCTGCGGTGGGAGTGACCGCCGGCGGCCCGACCGCCGAGGAGGCCTACCGATGGAGCTGAGCACGTCGCCGGAGGGAGGACGCTCCAGAGAACTGCGAGAGAACCTCAGTGTGTGTCGGCTCCACCGGACGGCACTCCAGCAGCGTCAAGTCTCATCGTCAGTCATCTGCACGCCGATGTACACAAGCCAGGAGGACACAACAGAGCAAAATGAGAGATGCACAACAACCAACACTCCCCCATGACTCACAGGCATAGTGCACATGTGCGGGCAGAGACACAATCAACAACCAGACTCCCCCAGGGCATGCAAAGACGCAGGTAGGAACAATGAGAGCCACTCACGAATGTATGCCAACGGAACTCACAGCCTTCTTGAACGAGTCGCGCTTTAGTACCTTGGTCAAGAAGTCAGCGGGCTGCTGTGTCATCTCAACCCACACAATTCTGATGCTTCTTTCATGCAGCAACGAACAAACATAGTGATACTCAACGTTGATGTGTTTTGTACGTGTGTGATGCACGCCGTCATTGTTGGCGATGGCCATGGCACTCTCATTGTCACAATGCAACGTGATGGATGCGACGGACTGACACAACTCGGACAACAGAAGACGCAACCACACACTCTCACATGCCCCTGAGCCAAGCGTCACGTACTCAGCTTCAGCAGTGTTGCGTGCAATGCAACCCTGCTTGCCACTACTCTAGGACATGGCCGTGTCGCCGACCAGAAAGATCCAGCCTATGCGACTCATCATCTGGACTGCCAGCCTAGTCACTGTCGGTGTAGCCCACTACGAAGATAGATGGTTGGCTGTGGAACATGAGACCTCGTCGAGAAGTCGAGATGACGTAGCGCAGTACTCGAATCGCGGCATCGAAGTGGAGTTGACATGGCTACTAAGAGAACTGAGCCAAGAAGTTGACGACGAACGCAATGGCTGGGCGTGTCGTCGTTGCCAGGAACATCAGTGACCCAATGACTCACAGATACGCGGTCACGTCAATTGGCTCCTCCACAACGGCTGGGTCAGGAATCTTCAGCTTCACCTGACCATCAGGTGACATGGGTGAAGATGCACTGGGCAAGAGGGGCAGGTCCTCGGCAAAGCGAGTGGATAGAGTCTGCACATAGGCGGCCTGGTGGACATGCAGGATGCCCTGGGACCGATCATGCTCGAGCTCCATGCCCAGGAAGACTCGTGCAGACCCGAGATCCTTCATCTGGTAGGCAGCGTGCAGCAGGTCCTTGACACGCTGGATGTCACCCATTTCAGGCGACACAATGAGGAGATCGTCGACGTAGACCAAGACTGCGGCAAGGGACTGGCCTCGCGGGCTAACAAACAGTGCGGGGTCAATTGTACCATGCTAAAGGTCGCCGCGAAGGAGCGTACTGCTAATCTCCTGGTTCTAGCACCGAGGCGACTATTTCAGGCTGGAGAGGGCCTTCTGCAGCCGCCAGACTCTCCCAGTGTCGTCGTCGAAGTCTGGAGGCTGCACCATGTGGAGCTCCTCATCCTCTAGTGAACCATGGAGGAAGGCGTTGCTCACGTCCATCTGATGCAGCTCCCACCCATGCTAGGCAACCAGACTGAAGAGCGCCCGGCTCATGGAGAATCGGCCAAATGGAGCAAAGACCTGGTCGTAATCGGCCCCAAGAACCTAAGAAAATCACTTGGCTGTGAGGCGGGCCTTGTACTTGTCCAAGGACCCATCGGGCTTCCATTTGCGCCGAAAAACGCACTTGGCACCGATGGTCTTCCGACCCAGAGGGAGGTCGAGGAGGTCATACACGTGGTGCTGCCGGATAGTAGCGAGCTCGTCAGCGCAGGCATCATCTTGGTGTGCAGCCTTAAGAGAGGCGCGAGCCTCGCGCAGGGTGGCTGGGTCCTCCACACGTACCATGGAGCGGACTGAGAGAGCGTGTGCATCGCGAGCCCCATGTGGGATGCGTGCGAGTGCAACCATGACATCATGCCAATGCTCGTGATGAAGCATGACGTAGCCTAGTGTAGAGCCAGGGTAAAGGTCGGCAATCATAGTCGAAGTGGTTAGGCCAAGGGCCTTGGTGCTAGGGTCCCCACTCACGACCGTAGGAGTGAAAAAGGCACGTGGAGTGACAGGGGGTCGAGACGCCACCGGGCGAGGTGTTACGGTCTGCGCGCTCATTGACGGCCTCGGTCGGAGGCTGCCGCTTGGACCACGCGTGTAGCATGGTAGGGCAGGAGATGGCACCGAGTCTGACGGGCCGACGGAGGCGGACAGGGCTGCTGGCCCGGAGGGGCCAGCGGACGCGTCTGGGGCTGCTGGTCCGGAGGGGCCAGCGGACACGACTGGGACTGCCAGCCCGAAGGGGCCAGTGGGCGCGACTGTGGCGGCTGGCCCGGAGGGGCCAGTGGGTGCGACTGGGGCCACCGGCCCGGAGGGGCCAGCGGGCGCAACTGTGGCGGCTAGCCCGGAGGGGCCAATAGACGCGACTGGGGCCGCCGGCCCGGAGGGGCCAACGGGCGCGACAATGGCGGCTGGCTCGGAGGGGCCAGCGGATGCGACTGGGGCCACCGACCCGGAGGGGCCAGCGGGCCCGACTGGGGCCGTCGGTGTGTGGGGATTGATGGACGCAATTGGGGCTCCTGGGTCGGAAGGGCGAGCGGACGCGACTGGGAGTGTTGGCTTGGAGGGGCCAGCGGGCGCGACTAGGGCTGCTGGCTCGGAGGGAGTAGGTTATGTGCCACTCGGAAGCGATAGGATGGAGGACGGACTCACCACTACCCCACGCGATGAGAGGGACACCGACGAGCCGGAGCGAACAGGATTGCGTGGCATCAGTTCCTCGAAGAAGAGGGTATCGTGGGACTCGACGATGTAGTGTCTGGAGGGATCCCAGAAGCGCCAAGCCTTGGACTGCCGGGAGACCCTGAGAAAGGTACAAGGACGCCCGCAGGGGACGAGCTTGCCACCCTGCGGCACGACGGGCAGCCATACGATGGTTATGCAGTCCTAGACGCGAGCAGATGGAGGCCGGCTCACTGACCGCACCAATGTTGGTACAGCGTGGACTAGCAGGGAAGGGGTCCGTGAGGAATCCAGTTCCAGACCCACGTCATATAAGCCATGGCTTCAAAGTAGAAGCCATCGAAGAGACCAGACTCGACCCCCATGGTGCAGATGGCATCGGCCATGGTACGGTTCCACCGCTTGGAGACGTCGTTCTGGGCGGGCGTGTAGGGCGCAGACATCTCATGGTGGATACCACGGGAGGCGAGAAAAGTCGTGGTCTCGCCCATGTACTCACCACTGTGATCGGAACAAAAGCGACGAAGGGATCGACCACACTCGCGCTCCGCAAGGACAAGCCAGTCCTGAATGGCACGGGCGACATCGCTCTTCTGCCGAAGGCAGAAGACCCAACGGTAGCGCGAGTAGTCGTTAGTGAGGGTGAGGACATACCAACCATGCTCTCCCACGGACTCGGTGGGGAGAGCACCCATGACATCAGAATGGACCAAGTCGAGAGGGGCGGACACATGGGAGAACAGAGGGTACGTGGACCAGTGCATTTTGCCCTGAACACAATCAACGCACTCTGTGGGGCACAACAAAGGGAACATCTCAGAGTCAAGGCCCTTGGCCAGCTGGGTGCGGAGCATGCTATCGACGGCAGTGGAGTGAACGTGGCAAAGGCGGCAGTGCAGGAGACGGGTGTGCTCCGGAGAGAGCGTGCTGGTGAAAAGCACATGGCCTGTGGCGACCGACAGGGAGGGGGCAGAAGGAGAGGAGAACAGACGAGGCACGTGCCACAGGTTGCCACGGGCGGTGGCGTGAAGAACGACAAGACCGGACGGACGCAACAACACAGTGCCAACACCACGTGAGTACACAACGTCCATGCTCATGCGGTCGAGGATAGTAACGGACAGTAGGTTGAGCTCAAGACCGGGGAGGAAGAGGACATGGGTCAGGAAGACATCACCGGTAGGACCACGGAAACGAACGACACCAACGACGCGAACGGGTAACACCTGGCCGGAGCCTTTCTGGACACCGGAGACATCGCCAACAGGAACAAGCATACTGAAGGCCTCACAATAGGCCATCATGTGATGCGTGGCCCCGGAGTCAATGATCAAGGTCTCGACTGGGTCCTGGACCGGAGTCGCCAGGTCGCTGACGGTCACATGGCAGCATGCAAGGGATGCGGACGCGGTGGAAGGGGGCTCCAACCGAGACTACCAATTGTCAAGCCATGCGATGTTGTCACAGAGGGGAACAGAGGAGACCATGGGAGACGGTGAGACAGACGAGGAGGGAGGACACGAACGCAGCTCAGTCTCAGTCATGTAGGGCGAGGGGGACGAGCAGGAGGTGACGCAACTTGCACTTCCCTGAGGGGGAGGACGAGGCAGACCAAGCTGAAGGGCGATGAACTGCTCCAACTGTCACTCACGCGTGTACAACCCGGCGGTGTAGACGAAGTGTGGAGTGATGGCACCGGAGCTTGGATAGAACGAGGATTGTGCCGGTGAAGGGAACGAGGACGCCAACCGTTGTGGGTGATATTGCTGCGGAGCTGGCGCTGGCGGGGCCGGTGCGGCTATCGGAGGAGAGGAGTTGCTAGACGAGGGCGGGGCGTCAGGTCCAGCGACAGCGACGGTGGCACAAGCGAGACGGCGCTCCCGCTCGTGACGCATGTTTGCGATGATGCGCACCTCGTCCGTGGGCAGCGGGCACGTGTACCACCCGTGCCCGGGCTGGCCACAGTTGTGGCAGACTGAGCCACCACTGTTGGACCCAGTCGACTACTGCTGGTGCTGACTCTTGCCTTTCTTGCTCTGGCGTTTCTTCTTCCCTGACGATGAGGAGCTCGTGGAGGTAGTTGCTACGGGAGAAACGACAACCACAGAGGCGATGGCAGGGGAGGCTGGAGCCTCTGTGCCCTGAAGGCAAGACTCCAGGCAAGCTTCCTCAATCCGGAGGAAGAGCACGTATGCCCAGGGCATGAGGGTGCCCTTGGTCGCCATGGTGGAGAGGACGTCCTGGGAGTAGTGTACGAAGACGTTCGCGTACGCGCCAGTGGTGCCGCGCTTGATGGTGAGGAGCGCGGCTAGAGGGGATGGAGTAGAGGTGCCGAGGCAACGAAGGATGTCTTCAGCCCGTTGCCAATAGGCGGTGACTGTCTCAGCCTCCCCCATGTGGATGGAGTTGAACTCCCACAGCAGATGGTTGGTCTCAGCCTCGCTGGACAGGCGACGAGGACGAGTGAGAACGTACCACGTGGCTGCAGGATCTGGGACGCTGGTGGCGGTGAAATCGCCAAGGAAGGGCTCTAGGGCCAGGCGGGAAGCCGAAGGAGCGACAAGGACGAGGGCGCAGACGGCACGACCAGCGTCATACAGCTGGTCAGCCTGGGTGGAGTCATACGGAAGAGTGTAGTACGCCCACGGACCCTCACCCTGCGTCCAAATGCGGAAGTTGAGCTCCCAGCTCCGGAACTGCTCGCCGGCCTGAAGGTGCGGGGGCGGTGTCTCAGAGTCCTTTTGCCTGCGGCCGGCGCCGAGAGTGGAGCCAAGGACGGAGGTCACTGCTTGCCGCTGGCGTTGAGTCTGCGCCGACGCCTGTTGGCTACTGATGCTGGTACTGCCGCCGCTGCTGCTGCTTCCGCTGCTGCTACTACTACCACAACTGTTGCTGTTGTTCCCGGTCCTGCTACTCTTGCTGCTGCTGCTGTCGCTGCTGTTGTTGCTCCTGTTGGTTGTTTTTGTTGCTGTTGCTCCTATTGCAGCTGTTGCACTTGTTGCAAAAACAGGGGGTACCTCCCCTGGGGGTCCTTCCAACGGAGGACCCCTCCCCACTGGGGCTGTTAGCCATGGTTTTGGTGCCCCCTATCTTGTTGGTTTTTTCCCCTTTTTTCCCCTTGTTTTGTCTACTCTTGATGTTAGCAGTAATGTCAGCCGAAGACGGTTGGCGTCAGCAGCTGCTATTGTTGGTTTGTGTGGCTTCCATCCGTCACGACCGACACCGCTAGTTTACCGATATACCCACATCCGGGCTATATGGTAGAGGAGGGCGTGACGACACGACGGGCCTCCTAACTGCATCGAGACTTCTCGAGCACCTACGACAGCGCCGGCGAGACGCGGTCGATGCGTTCTGGTAGCCCTGTGGGCTTGTCGGGAGCTAGGAGAGTTTTTTCGTTGGATTGTGTTGGATTCATGTCATTATCACACGGTGACCTCTGGCCTCGTTGCACACTCACATCACTGGTGCAGGTGACTGACCAGTGAGAGATGACTCCGCCGATTGACACGTCGTGACCAGAAGCTGAGAAGACGAGCCATGGAGAAGCTCAATCAGAGCTTGTCATACTTATTTGCATTTCTCACATGCATTGGTGCACAGTTGGTCATGAGCATAACCGGGTTTCTTCTCTAGGAAGGTTGTTGCTTGTACGGTGACCTAGTTTATGCTAGGAAATTATTCTGTGGGCAGGTGGGGTCAAATCCCCCAATTTCAAGCTCACTGCAGTGCTCGCTCGCTCGCTCGCTCGCTCGCTCGCTCGCTCGCTGCCCGCTCGTTCGCTCGCTCCCACATGCACGTAACACCTCCGTGACTTGTGACTCACTCACTTTTTTTTCCTCTCTACTTCTAACTTCCACGTTAACCCCGTCGCTTGCTTGGTGTCTTCCTAGCATTACCCCAGCTGCTGCTTACTTGTCCAGCACAGTAGCCTACTGGTATCAGAGCAATGTTTGCGTGGAAGACGGGCAGCGGATCGATCTGCCGCCCACGTATTCTGGGCCAAACCCGCGACGGCCACTCTTGGCGTCGCGCATCCACCCCGCCGTCACAATCTACCAGCACAGCAGCAGCTGACTGCTGTAGCCTCAGCAGCAGCGGGTGACAGCATTCTGCCGTCAAGGTTCTTTAGTCTTCCCCTCCTCCTGCTGGTTGGGCTCCCCTCTATTCCTGGGTTGGGTGGGGTTGGAACAGGTTCCTACAAGTGTTCCCACAGCCTTCCCATATTTCCCACACCCACTGGGGCGGGGGAAACGCTGCCGAAAAAAATTTCGGTAGCGTGGGGGGTCCATCGTCGTCTCCTAGCAGCATTTGCAGCAGCTGCAACGTGAACAACGGCTCAGCTTCTGCAGCTCAGCAGCAGCAGCCTCGCAGCATCCCAGCAGCAGTGGCTCTAGCTCCGCAGCTCCGCAGCAACAGCCCAGCAACAACACCTCAGCAGCAGCTCAGCAGCAGCTTCGCAGCAGCATCTTTGCAGTAGCGTAGCATCAGCTCAGCAGCAGATCAGCAGCTGCTCAGCAAACAGCTCAGCAGCTCAGCAGCAACTCAGCAGCTTCGCAGCAACATCTTAGCAGCAGCGCAGCATCATCTCAGCAACAGCTCAGCAGCATCTCAGCAGCAGCTCGCAAACAGCTCAGCAGCAGATCAGCAGCTGCTCAGCAAACAGCTCAGTAGCAGCTCAGCATCAGCACGACAGCAGCAGCAGCAGCAGCTACAGAAAATAACAGCACTACCAATAGCAGCAGCACGGCAGCAGCAGTGGTTGCAGCAGCAGGACTTGCACCACAGCAGTTGCATAACCAATGTGACAAGAGCAGCAAGCGGCATTATAGAGGATCGACACTACAACCTTGTAGCAGTCTCCGCACCACCGTCTGGTGGTGGTCGCCGTCACGCTGGCGCACTGGGAGGATCTCGGTGGCGACTCAGGGGAGAGCTCGGCACGGCAACGCCACATTCACCGTGACGCCGCCTCCGACGAGGCAACCTCACCATCGCAACCAGTGCGGCCCTCCATACCGGTAAGCTCACCTCTTTCTCGTTCTCCTGGGGAGGTCGAGCATCCGCACATTAGCGCTGGGGTGGACTCCGCAGCTGCTCGCGTGTCCTCTGTCATAGGTCACGACGTTGTTGCCGTGGCCCCCAGGATTACGCGCACGGTCCTCGCGGTAGTCGACGCTACAGCAGCAACCACCGCCACACTTGCTGCCGCTGCCCGAGCTTCTCGCGCCTCCGCCTCGACCTCGGCAGGACGCGCTGCTGAGTCATACACCGAAGCCACCATTGTAGCCGGTCCGGTGGGTGCCGCAGCTGCAGATATCTTTACTCAGGTTGCTGCAGCCGCCTCTACTGTTGCTTCCGCGATTGCCTCGGCTGCGTCTGCCGTGTCTGCGGCCGCTTCCTCCATTCGTACCTCCACCTCCGGTGCTATTGCTGCTGCCTCATCTGCTCCTTCGACCGTCAACAGCGTCATCACAGCAGCCATCTCCATCGTTGCAGCCTTCACCACTCTTGGAGCCGTCCTCATCACCGGAGCGATTGCTCTGGTGATTCCCATCACATCCACTGTCTCCGTTGTCTCCGCTGCAACCGCTGCTGCTGTTCCACCGCTCCTTGCCTTGTTGCGTGCACCTCCACCTCCTTCTGCTTTGTGAGAGTCCTCGGCTGCTTCTCTGTCTCCTTGCCTCCTTTCCTCTCTTGCGGGATTTTCTTGCTTGTCTGATTGGGGTTGGGCTATCCTGCAGCACACATTCCTCGTGCCTTGGGCACGTCCAGTTTTCCCACGCCCAATGGGGCAGGGGAAACTCTGCTGAAATCTGTCCGGCAGGACCTCGTCGTCGTCACCATGCCGAGTGACGACGAATCAGTCATAGCTGACCTGCAGCGTCAACTGCGCCTCGCTCTCGAGGCGCAGCGCGAGGCTGAGGACCGCCTCAAGCTTGCCGATGATAATCGCGCCGCCTTTGCTGATGAGGTTGCAGCTATTGTGCTTAAGCGCCTCCCTGCTGCTTCCGTCCCCACCGCTGCTGCCAGCGCTAGCACCACTGCGGCCGCTTCCTCCACACCCGCTGCTTCTAGCATCGCTGCCGGAAACACTGTTGTCATGCCTTTCGCTGCCAACCCCACTCCTGTCACGCGCCAGCATTATTTTTTCTTGCAGCCGCCTGTCTTGTCCGCCGGACTTGTCTTCTCCTCCTGGGAAACCCGCTTCAGCGCCTGGGCCCAGGGGGAGCGTCAGTGGGAATACTATTTCCCAGCGGTCGCACCTTTTACGCCTGTCGCTGCTGAGTCTGCCCGCGCTGTCCGTGCCCTCATTGCTGCTGCGCCAGAGACGCTTGTCGACGAGGTCGGTACCTACAACGCCGATCCCGCCGTGCAGCGTCTAGCTGATCCTGTTGGTGCCTACACCATGCTTCGCCGTCGCACCACAATCACTCGTCAAGCAGCCCATAGTGCCCTCATTGTGCAGTTCAACACGCTCATAATGCGTGCTGACGACTCGGCTGACGCCTACTGGGCACGCGGGCTCAAGCTCCTTCGTGAGCTCGACAAAGCCGCGCCAGGCCAGCTCGCTGCTGTCCACACCATGGTCAACGGGTTGATTCCCGAGCTGTCAGACCTCCTCCGCGACGTCAAATCTGATGAGCTGCTGCGTCTCGCTTCTCAGCCCGTTCCCCCTGATTCCCCACCGGGCATTGGCGCTCTCTGGGACTTCGTTGCTGATCGGCTCGCTGCTTGGTGGACCAGCCTTCAGAACAAACGCCTGCACCGCGCTACAGTCGCCGGCGTTGCTGCAGCCACCACCGCTTCCTCCTCTGCTTCTTCATCGGCTGCCGCCGCCTCCTCCACATCCTCGTCTTCCTCGGCAGCTACGGCCACCGCTCTCGCCTCCCAGGGGCGCGGGCGTGGCCGTGGTCGCGGAAAGGGCAAGGGTAAGGGCAAGGACACTGCACCNTCCTCCCTCTTCCGCAGCGTCCGTCGATGGCGAGCGCCAGCTGGAGCAGGCTCTTCTCCAGCGTCTTCACCTCCGCGATCAGGGAGGTGAGAGTGTGTCTTCGTTGGCCAGAGGTCTCCCTTGTCACACTGACACTGTCCTTCGTGGGGAGCCCCCCGGTCATGTTCTTGGGCTCCCGTCCGCATCTGTTTCGTGGATTGAGCACTGGCAGTCTGTCGTTCTTCCTCGTTACCTGTCTGTCTGTGACTCTGCTCCACCCTCTGTTGGCACTGTTGCCACCTGTGGCGTCCTTCCCGGTCTTTGTGTCTCCGGTGGCTTCTGGGTTCTCGACTCCGGGGCCACCCACCACATGACCTCTGTTTGCTCAGCGTTTGTCTCGTTGGGTCCCGCTGGTTCCGTCCGCTTTGTTTGTACTGGTTCTGGTCAGTTGCTGCTTTTCCAGGGCGTTGGCGTTGTCCGTTTTGTGGGTCCCGGTGGCGTGCTGTTTCTGCCCGACGTGCTGCATGTGCCTTCTTTGGAGCTCAGCCTGTTGTCCGTGCCCTCCCTTGACAATCAGGGCATGTATTTCTCAGCGATTCGGGGTGTTGGCACTGTCTGCATTCGTTCCACTGGTCGCATCGTTCTGCGGGGGGTCAAGTATGACAAACTCTACCGTGTGCCACTCATTGCTCCCGCTCCCCAATCTGTTGGCTCCTCTCTTGCTCACGTAGCACCATCCCTCTCACCCGCTGACATCCAACTCTTGCATCGTCGTCTTGGCCATGTTCACACTGATGCCATCTCCAGCATGCTCCGTCTCCAACCTGGTGTTGGGCTGTCACCCTCCACCTTTCCCTCGCCCTGTCCCTCAGACTGTCTAGACTGTGCCCAAGGGAAAATGCATCGTTCTCCCTTTGCTTCCTCTGACTCCCGGTCCTCCCACCCCCTTGCTCTTGTTCATGCTGATGTCATGGGTCCTCTCTCCCATGACTTTCTTGGGGGTGTTGGGCGTTATGTTTTGTGCCTCACTGATGACTTATCCCGCTATCGCTGGGTCTTCGCTCTTCGCCAGAAGAGTGACGTCCCTGCTGTCATTGAGTCCTGGCTCCGCCAGGCTGAACGGTCTTGTCAGTGCTCCCTGCGTGTCTTCCGCAGCGACTGCGGCGGTGAGTTCCTTGATCCCACC
>SZWC01013499.1:34001-65216 GCA_023375785.1 Penium margaritaceum | reverse complement strand
CCCCCCCCCTGCCTTTTTGTCTGCTGTGCGACTCCAGATTGCACAGAAGGAATATGCCGACACTGGCGACGACGATGACATATTTGCTGATGCAAGCGAAGATGAGGACGACAATGAGGGAAGCGCCGCCCGGGGCACCGCGAGCCTAGCACAATACGCCGACGTGCTTGACGAGTTCTTGGCCGAACAAGCAGCCTTGGAAGAAGACGAGGCAGTTGGAAAGGGACAAAAGAGTGGTGGCCCGGGCCGCAGCCAGCAGGCGCTGCAGCAGAAGCAGCAGAAGCAGCAGGTTGCTGACAGCGGTCGCCAGCTGGAGCAAACGAGTGGAGTGACAGAGCAGACTGGAACAAAGCTTTCTGTCCGAGCTACTGCTGTTGGTGCAGCGGGGGATGAGGAAGAGGAGGAGTATGAGGAGGAAGAAGAGGAATTCATCGACCCGTTCTCGTCGGACGAGGAGAAGGAAGTATGGGACTGTGAGACAATAGTGTCCACCTACTCTAACCTGTCCAACCATCCAGGCAGAATCGGTGCGCCCTCCAACCCTAAGCGAAACGGAAGAGGGAGAGCTGGTGCGGCCGTGGTTGGGGCCGGCGATGACGTGAACGCTGTCGTGCGATTGGTCGGGAGGCTCAGGCTTCCGGAGGGTCTAGCAGGAGACGGTGGTGGAGGAGGAGCAGGAGGTGGCGCTGCGGTGGCTGGCGGCGGTCGGTTACAGCAGCCCGGCGGGCGAGGGGTGGGGAGGGCGCGAGGGGGTGAGGGTGGCAGGGATGCGACGAGGGAAGGAGGAAAGGGAGCAGAGCAGCAATGCGCTGTTGCACCGCAGCGGAAGAAGGGGGAGACTGCAGAGGAGAGAAAGGCGCGCAAGGTAAGAGACTGTGTGTGTCTATTTCGCTTTGGTGTGTGTGTATGGGGGGGGGGGGGGGGGGGATGGATGGATGTTGTCCAATGATAATGTCTGTTCACCTACTGTCGCAGGGACAAGCTTTTCCTTTTCCGTGATCTGAATCATTTGTAATGAATGGAGAAGAAGGCTTGAGCTGTTTTGCGTTTTCGATGTATGTCAGAGCAGCTCTTGCACCCAAGCATTGGGCACAGTCTGTCGGTGTGGTTGCAAGGGTAGTCTCCTTCATGAAAGTTCCCGTTCCTACTCCACTTGCGGGAGATTGTGCTTGATTGTCCTTTGAGGGCTTTGGGGGGCTCATGGTGAGCCCTCCCCACCTAGGAGACAAGCAGTTCGCCAGAGCAAATCACTTGCCTCCTGACCAACAACAACAACAACAACAACAAAAAAGGGGTCTGCACTTGCGGACATGTTTGTGTGCTATAGAGCTGTGCTTAACCTTCAGGCGAAACGGACAAAACGGTTTATTTTGTTCGGCGGAATATACGGTTGAAAGAAGCTTTCTTTTGCCGAAAAGAAACTGAGCCTAAAAATCTAAAAATTCAGAACCTCTGCCGGGCTGGGGGTAAGGGGTGGAGGATAGGGAAGGGGTGGGCGGGGTTGGAAGGTGTTCACGTCTCCTGTAGAGGCTCCTGTGGAGCAGGGAAAAGACATGTGTCAACACACTTTGTGGCTGGCTATTGGCACAAAAAGATCTTTTTCACAATGTGTAGCTTCAATTGTTATAACATTTCTACGTCAGTATGGAATGCAAGAGTCACAGCTGTCTGGGACTGACTTAGAAGTTGCAGAGGTATGCTGATGAGCAAAAAAATAATCCGAAGATTTGAAGTTTGCTGCAAAATGTAATTTTTGGCCTTATTCTTCGCTTTTTTTCTTTCGCCGTTTAATTCACAGGCGTTGGTGCACTGTTCTCAGACGTTGGTTGTTGTTGCGTTGTTCTCAGGCAGAGGCCACATCTTTTCGCTGCGATGCTTTCGTTGCTTTGTATGGCTTGCAGGCGCTGGTGAAGGCGAAGGCTGCGGAGGCACGAGCGGCGAAGAAAAATGCTAGGGAGGCGTTCAGGGGTGAGGCTGTGAGGGCGCAGCGCAGTGCAGCACAGACCATCCCGCAGGGAGTCCGCCTGTCCTGATCTCGTCCTAGTCCCTTGGCGCAAACCACATCTCATTGCAAGTCATCCCTGAAACGCAAACCATCCTTCAGCACGGACCATTGTAGAGGTTGCCTCACAAATCCTTTCACGGCACCAGCCATTTTTAAGAATTCGCCTTCCCTTTTCGTGGTTAACTGCAGAAGACTCAGTAACATCTGCCCTTGATGTGCATGTGGGGTGGTTGCCTTAGCTTGGCCTCTCCTCACCCCCTTGGGAAAATGGCCAAGGTGCCGGGCAAGGTCAGCAGGCTTTGCAATCCGTTGTGACCAATTCCGCAGGAAACTACATGCTATTCCCACGTGATACTCCTCAGGGTGCGGTAGGTAATGTTTTCAATGCGGTACACAATCACGCACCATACTATATGTGCTCACTATGATGATAAGCCACAGGATGATGGTAAACTTACAGAAGCTCCCTCCCATGGGTCTTTTGACTCTGGGCCTTGATCATATCTCTTAAATTTGAGGATAATTAGAACTGATACTAGTGGCAAGCGGGATGCCATTGTGCGCTGTCAGGAATGCAACTGTGGCAGTCATGGCTTCGTTAGCCTACCTTGGTTGGTCATTGTGCACGGTAGTCACACCGCGCCACTAATTAAAGGTCTCTGTACTTGCTAGTCAATAACTAGTAATCCCAAACCATGGCTCCCCTCTCTGACCATTTGTAACTCGTATCATGAGTTGCCAACGTTGACCAGTCATAGTGATTTTTTTTTTATCATGGAGAGAGTGACATGCCTATTTTGGTTGGTCTTTGTGCATGGTAGCCATACCGTGCCACTTGTCGGACTTTGGAGAGAGGGGCAGCAATTTAACAGCGAGCACTTGGGGATGGAAGGGCGCGGGATGCACTCTTGAATGCTACTACATCACTCAAAATAAGGCAATACATAATTAGTAAGAGCATGTGCAAGTTTGCCCTCTCACAAACCAGGGTTAGCTATCACAGTTCTGCCACAAGTGCCATGCCATGTCAGTGATCAATTGCAGTCAATGATACTTGATTCAAAATCTTCGCTTCAGTCTTCTTCCATCCGAAGAAACACAAGCCCATGGTTCCCTTCACGACTCATGTTTCAAGAGCTATGTGTATGGTCAGTTGATCCCCCCCAGTGATTGAGAATGTTTACCTGGGAGGCCACAGTGGCAGATACCGCAGCCTGTGAGAAAGAAGGCTGCTTGCGACATACATGCACTACCTTGGGGCAATTAGCATGAGGAAACTCCCTTCAACATGGTCTGCCAGTCAAATCCACACCAGAGTTCATGCATTTTGACCACCAGGGCGCACGCCCCCAGTACACATTGGGCAGATGTCTGAAGGAATGTTAGTTCTGCAGAGACACTGCTTTGTGCTCGGCCAAACACATCAATTTGAGCATTCTGATTCGAACACACTAACTTGAGCACCGATGTGGCGGCCGATGAGCGATCTGAGGTCGACGATTCTACTCCGTCACCACACTGAAGGGTGCACATGGCAACATGGGTACAAGGGCGTGGTGGTGGCAGTGGATGGGGTTGCAGCGGTGGAGGCGGTGGTCGAAGTGTAGTGGTAGTGACGGATGCAGCTGTGGTGGTAGTGGTGGTGGGAGTGGTGGTAGCGTTGGTGGCAGTGGTAGCCAAGCACCATCGCCTTGTGACAAAGACAGAGATCCCTAATATAATCCTGCTTCGCTTGCTTGCCTTTTCCTTCTCCTGCTTTGCTTGCTTGCTGCCTTACTCCTGCTTTGTCTCCTTGCTGACCTACTCCTGCTTTGATTGCTCGCTTTCTCACTCCTGCTTCACTTGCTTGCTGGGGTCAGTGAGGTACCGCACAGCAAACGCAAGCGCGAGAATGGCAAGGGGAACGAGCACTTGCAGCAGCACCATGAACGGACTTGTGCCCGACTGAGATCGTCTGCCCGTCTGCGCCTTGCTGGCATCTGCTGACGCTGACGTGGCGGCTTTCTTCTCCGCCAAATCCTCCGGCGCCACGTCGCCGATGTAGTAGTCAAGCAACATCTTGCGTGCGTCCCCACTGTGGCCGATATCCTCAAAGTCATCGGTGGCATCTCGTCCTGATTCCAAAGGGGAAGAAGGGAGAAGAAGGGAGAAGAAGGAAGATCAAGGGAGAAGGAAGGAGAAGGGAGAAGAGAAACAAGAAGAGAGAAGAAAGAAATCAAGAGAATCAATCAGGGCACAACAGGCAGGGCCACTCTCCAATATAGAAAACAGCTTCAGATTGAGGTAAAAAGAAAAGGATGTTTCTATCGCATGGCATGAGTGACGACATCAATCGCCATGTCACACGTCGTGGTACTCCGCCACTTCTTTGCGAAGGTTGCCGCTGTCGCCAATGTCCTTTCAAGTACTTTAGTGGTGCCACATCCTGATGTGTCACATCATGATGTGCCACATCCTGATGTGCCACATCCTGATGTGCCACATCCTGATGTGCCACATCCTGATGTGTCACATCCTGATGTGCCACATCCTGATGTGTCACATCCTGATGTGCCACATCCTGATGTGCCACATCCTGATGTGCCACATCCTGATGTGCCACATCCTGATGTGCCACATGGCGAAGGAGGACTGGGACTCTGGATTGTGAGGCATAGTCCAATCCATGAGACAGTGACAAAATGGAAGAATGTGCTTTCACTTACATGAAATTCTAAACTGGAAGCTTCATCTACAAGGAGGAGGGAGATGCTTGCAGGCAGATTTGTGGTGATCCGTCACGCCGTCAATCACCGCACAGCAGCCTGCATGGGCGACGCACTACAACCTCTACGCTATTGTCTCAGGTATGCATGCATGCATGCTTGATGGATACATGCACAAGTGCATGCAAACCCTGCAAGAGCTTCGACAACAACAACAACAACCTAGAAGCATGCCTCCACAACAAACACTTTGAAGAATGATACAGTAATCTCTGATGTTCTGTGTTCTTTATCTTCATCGTCGTCATCTTCGGCGGCTGCAGCGTCGTCGTCGTCGTCGTCGTCGTCGTCGTCGTCGTCGTCGTCGTCGTTGTCGTTGTCGTTGGCGTTGCCCTCGTCATTGTCGTCGTCGTCGTCACCATCATCCTCGTCGTCAGCACTGGCAGCAGAGGCGTCGGCGGCGTCGACATTGTCGTGGTCGTCATCGTTGTTGGTGTCGTCGTCCTTGTCATGTCCTCGTTGCCCTTTTCATCGTCCTCGTCATCGTCAAGAAAATATCCGTGAACTGCCTCAAATGCACCGCACAAGATATGTCAACTGCTTCCACTCACTCTTCCCAGCTGGGTGGTGTCATTGCAAAAACTGTCACACAAGCTAGAGAGAGAGAGAGAGAGAGAGAGAGAGAGAGAGAGAGAGAGAGAGAGACCCACCCTATCCAGCTGCGTAGAGAGAGCGAAAGCAGCCTCACTCAGACTGTCACTGAGAGGGCAGCCTCCACGATGCTCGTCGCCTTCGCTTCTCCTGACTAGGGCACACACAGAGTATCCCCTTGCGTCTTCGGACAAGGACACAATAAGCGTTTGCAATATAACCCCTATGCTTTGTTGGACGCGGTCGATGAAAGAGAAGCCGGTTAGGGACCTGCTTCCTGGTACAATCGCCAGCACTGCTGGTAGACATCAGCTGCTTGCGATGGCAGCCACAAACTATCTGTGAGAACGAAAGCACAGAAGCTATCTGTGCTGGCAATCGAGGGCAATATAGATGCAAACTGAGAGGAGCAAAGGCGGGCAGCCAGCTGATCTGTTGTCAGAAGCAGAGTGAATTGTTTGCCTGTTGCGGTCAGACAGGTATGCATAGGCCCAACAAGTTAGGGTTCGGCTCAGGGTTAAGAACCGAAAACCCTGAGACTCACCCGTGGCGGTCACCAGCACTTCGCCTCCGCCCGGATGGTCGTCCAAGAACTTTGTCACATCATACACCTGCAAGATATGTGAAGGTGCATGCGCATCGAGACATGCATGTACATGGTACGGGGGGAATGCATGCTATGCTAGTTGCATGCATGATGATGATAATGATGATGATGACATCGACGACGACGACGACGACGACGACGACGACGACGACGACGACGACCACGACCACGACGACGACGACCACGACCACGACCACGACGACGACCACGACCACGACGACGACGACGACGGCGGCGGCAGCAACAATGACAGCAGCGGACGACGACAGTGAAACGACGACGATGAGGACGACAACAGCGGCGGACGACGACGACGACAGCAGCGGACGACGACGACGGTGGCAGATGATGGCGGGTTTTGCGGGGGTGGCGGCGGCGGCGGCGACGGCGACGACGACGACGACGACAACCAGGACGACGACGACGACGGCGACGGCGACGGCGACAACGACGACGACGACGACGACGACGACGACGACGACGACGACGACGACGACGACGACGACGACGACGACGACGACGACGACGACGACGACGACGACGACGACTACGATGATGATGATGACGACAACGACAACGGCGACAACAACGACGACGACGACGACGACGACGACGACGACGACGACGACGACGACGACGACGACGACGACGACGACGACGACGACGACTACGATGATGATGATGACGACAACGGCAACGGCAACGAAAAACGACCACGACGGCAATGGCCACGATGACAACGACAACGGCGACAACAACGACAAAGACGATGACGGCAAAGACGAGGACGACAACCATGACAACAACGACGACGACAACCTCGACGATGACAATGACGACGATGACAATGACGACGACAACAATGACGACAGCAGTGGCGGCGGCAATGACGATGATGACGAAGACAGCGGCAGTGGCGGCAGCCATGACGAAGAAAATGAGGAGGACGACATTGAAAGTGGCAACGGCTGTGGTGGCGATGGCAGCAGCAACAACAATGTCATCAATGACAGAGGGACAGACAACAGTGAAAATGGTGCCGACACAGCCTTCGCCATGGACGTCAACAAAGACAGCAGCAGGATTCCAACAACGAAAACACGGTCAAACTTGGGTGTGTTGGGTTGAGTTACGCTACCACATTGTGTGTGCCACCTCAATGGGGTGCTCACGCAAACACCGTGATGTGCTGTCAATGCCCAGCCAGCAGTCGACTTCCGTGAAGTGCTTGGCAAAACATTCCTTGCACCTTCTTCAAAACGTGCAAGAAATGGTTTTCCCACCTTGCCGTCAATGGCTAGCCAGCAGTCGCTCTCCGTGCAGTGCTTCGCCACCTCCTCCATCCGAAACACTTTGCTGCCGCCGCCATTGGTCAAACCAGCGTCGCCTGCAGCTGCCGTGTCCTTGTCCACCGCCATAGAGTGGACTCGTCTGGACGAAGGAGGAGGTTGGGTTCGTGCAGCGAGGGGGGCAGGAAGGGAGGAGACGTGGTCTCCCCAAGGATCCACCCCCGAATCTTTCCCCCACGAACCTCTCGACTGTAGTCGGAGAGGACCACAGTTGCAAAACCAGGGAGCAAATCGCAAAGGCTGCTTTCAATCAAGACTGGAGACAAACTGAGGGAAAAGGACGAGCCGGTGAAGAGAGCGTGGGTGGGGCCTGTGCGCCCGTACGAACTGAGCGGAACTGCCTCAGCGCCTCAGGTAGAGAAAGAGCCTCACGCGGCAGCTGCTGTAGATGAGACCTGATGCTCCCTGGATCTTGGTCTTCCGGTGCAAGGCCCGAGGAGAAAAAGCGATGACACGCCTGCGCGAGGGGCGGTGAGTGAAGAGGAATATGGCGTTCGGACCAGCGGTGACCAACCCAAGAACGAATTGGAGAGGAAGAGCCACTTTGAGAAAGAAGCGTCAGCTCAAGATGGCGGACGAGAACGAACACGGAAGACGGTACAGAGGCGAACGAAGTTGGCGAGCCTCGGACTTTCACATAACGCAATGAGGGAAGCGTACGCGGGGGAAAAAAAAACTTAGGGTCCACTGTTAGATGCTGACTTTCGCTCACAAACGTGGTTTTCTTCCAATAAAAAGATGGAAGAGAAAAATGAACAAGAACCTTTACTTGAGCTAGTCCAATTGAAGCCAGTCGCAAGTCTCCATTAATCGAAATGATTCCGGACTCTGAAAACTTGGAGAGCTTTCAGAGTTCGGAATCATTTCGTCAGCGAAGTCCTAATCCGCGTCAGGGTACCGCGACCAAGTGTAGAAACGCGTCCTCTAACTATGGCGACTTAAGCCGCGTCACCAGTCGCAATGGACTCACGGCCAAGTCCTCGGAGACGTGGATTGGAGCTTTTGCTAGAGAAATCCAACTCCGCAAACCCGGCGAGCAATAGAATAAAAAACAAGGAGAGTTGAACTTGCGAACCAGACAGTTTGCAATAGATTTCTCGCCTCAAAGAATACCCTCTATGAACAGAAGAAAAGAAGTATGAACTGCCGTCCAGCGGTCAGAAAGCATCAGAATGAGCCGCGCCAGGCGACCTTACAAATAAGGTCCAGAATAGCATTTCATAAAACGACTAGACAAGAGCAATTTAGCGAAATACAGATCTAAATCTGAAGCAACCATATTCGAAAACAAGCATCAAGATGTATTGCAATAAGAGGAAAAGGTGAATATAATCTTTGAGTTTCTATACCTATTGTGTGCATTATTTTCCAACCAAGGTATCTTTGATTATAAATAAGAAACCTAAAATAATAGTAATAATTTCATGCATATAAAATTTCAATGAATCATTTAATCATCATTCAGTTTTTAAATAAAATTTACTATATAAAAAAAATACAAAATCAGGATTTAATTCGTGAAATCAGTTGAAATTGAATAAAATTAATACAATTGCGGAAAGGTTGAAATCAAGATGATGACATTCAAAATTTAGAAAATTTGGATCGAAAAAAACAATAAAAATATACTTATCTATAAACAATCTGGAAATTTTAATTTATTATTCATTTCAAACTTTGGTAGAATATATTTATATTCTTCGTGTTAAAATTGCTTTCATGAATTGCATCCTTATGACTATGTTAAAGGAAAATCTAATCTATTCGAACTATGCATGATGATTCAAAATTATTATAAACGTTGTTATGCATTGAATTTTTTCACTTTACAATAACATGTTTACCAATCGCTTTGATTCAAATGTACTTTTCATCTTTTTTTCAATCATTTTTGCTTCAGATTTAGATCTGTGTTTCGCTGAATTGCTTTTGTCTTGTCGTTTTTTTGGAATGTTATTCTGGAGCTCACTTGTAGAGCGGCCTGGCGCGGCTCATGCTGTTGCTTTCTAACCAGTGAACGGCATTTCATAATTATTTTCTTCTGTTCTTAGAGGGTATTCTTTGCGGCGAGAACTCTATCGCAAACTGTCAGGTTCGCAAGTTCAACTCTCCATGATTTTTATTCTATTACTCGTCAGGTTTGCGGAGTTGGATTTCTCTAGCAAAAGCTCCAATCCACGTCTCCGAGGTCTTGGCCGTGAGCTCATTCCGACTGGTGACGCGGCTTAAGTCGCCATAGTTAGAAGACGTGTTTCTACACTTGGTCGCGGTACCCTGACGCGGATTAGGACTTCGCTGTCATTTCGTCCGCTCTCGGGGTACCCGCCGCCAGCTTTGACTGGCGAACAAATCGAGGCGCATGGACGCACCCGACGAGCGCAGAGCACCGGTGCGTGTTTGAACACGAGAATCAAAAAGGGCTTATTTAAGGCGCCATGTGTGACCATCAACACAAAGTGTCACCCTCAACAGCCCCAGAGCTGTAAAAACAGAACTTTTCTGCCCAACCCATTTGTTACTCCAACCGAAATGTCGATGGTCCACGTGGAAGAGGCCTGTGTTGTGATTTTCATGTGCATTGCCTCAATGACCTGTATCGTGACCTCTTTGCTAGTGTGCATTCCTATGCAAAGGACTGACTCTGGAGACATAGACGATAGAGGGCATTGTGTGATGGAGGGGATGTCACACCAAAGTGATAGATAAGGTTTCCATCTCTTCCTGTGTATTCTCCCACGTGGTAGCACTGTGCAACCAGCACCATCAGGAACAACCACTGTCACTCATATCACGAGCAGTAATCAGCAGTTATTCTGAGCAACATTAAGTATTTCTGGGTTCAAGCAACCATAACTGTACTCTGGAAATCTTCTACTTGATTCTGATTGCATGAATGGTTTTTCAACATAAAAATATTATTATGGTCTAGTTTTCACCCAAAAAACGAATGACACCCGAGTTTGGAGATGTCAATCATCTAGGAGGGCTCACTAAGAAAACCCCACAGACCAAGAACTAGTGTATGTTCGTGATGGACTGATAGACTCATGAACAATCATCACAAAGGTGGTAGCCTAGGTAACTGTGGGAGGGGTACCACACCAAGGTTTGTTCTTGGTGTTAACTCAATTATTACTCACTTTTAGCTCGTATTCAAGCTCTAAATATTAAGTTTAGGTCTTCCTTCTTATAGTTGAGCAGCCTCTGATGCTCAAGCGCTAGTTCTAGATTTCTCAGCCACGAGCTTCAGACCAAGTGTGTGAGGCAGCAAAAACTAACCTTGTCCAGACTTGTCGCAACATCATTTCCATTTGCGAAGAGCACACGTTGATTCGCTAAATTGAGAAAATCAAACAATATGTCAATTGCAACAAGTGTACCTTTGATGACAAGTGTCGGAACTCTCAAGCACAGAAATACGTTGGTTTAGAACATAATGGGGCACACTTGGGTTATTGGGCGCCAAGGTCGAGAGACGAGTGCGAAGTCTTCCTGTGAGACGTCACCTCGAGAAACTTCCAAAACAATGGTTTTTTACAATATTGAAACATACATACATTTCACGATAGACTTATCAACCCATCCTGAAAGTGGTTGAACTTGTCAGAGCCTTCTAAAACAGTAAATCAAGAGGTTGGGGAATGTGACCAAAGTGCCTGTGACTGAACAAGGTAGAACACTTGACATCAACATGCGATGGGCCATGATTGTAATAACAAGTTCCCATTCACATAGTTTTGGCACTCCTGTAAGTCAGGGACGTAGTGTTGGTTATGGTCCTGACACACGCAAGTGCCCTCTTGTCTCTCCACACACACCCATATCATCACTGCAGGTGATTAAGCTGGACTGAGGCTCTCTGGTGCAAGTGTATGACGCAATACGAGCTGCACATTGGTGGTGCCACCTCCTGACTGCCAAGTGGTGACCACAGCACCAACCTTTTCACGAGTCTCAATTTAGAGCTGACTTTACTAGCAAAAATGGGGGATACATTTGTAGGATTGCATGCCCGAGGCTTGGTTGAATCGTCACACACTTGCATGCACTTAGGGTGGTGAACCGGGTTGCTCATCCTTTGGGGATCACACGTCCGGTTTGTACCGGCATGTGAGAAACCGCCTGGAGCTCGTTCGCTCCAGGGTCGAGTTCGATCCCCGGGTGGCGTTCGAGCCCCACGTCGAGCACCTCGCGTGGGTGGCTCGGTCAACCGGCACATACCACCTGGTTCACTTCTTACTCACTAACTCTTTATCACTTACTTGTGTGCAAAAAGTGAGTTTCCCCGGATCCATGGTGACGCCCCGTCTCTCGCTTGCCTACTTGCCTGCTTTCATGCTTTCTTAGTAGCCGCTACTACCTACTGGTATCAGAGCAGGGGGACCCACTCCCCCTAGCGACAGTCATGGGTCCTTGTCGGGCCACTTGAGCGTGGCGGGTGATCCCGCGCAAGCAACTACCGCGACCGTGACGGGCGGGAGTCACAACATCCACTACTGCACCCTGCAGCACCAATCATTGCACCCACGGGACCGACACTTCTCCATCGTCGCTGTCCCCTCGCACTCTGCCGAGCTTCGGCCTCCACACATCCGACGGTGCTGCCACGTATCGACACCGATTGCATCTGTTGTCTCCCGGCAACCGCACGTGCACATTCTCCACAGCTGCACACTTTGCTTCTATGGTTCACGAGGGGCGCTACTCTTGTGCAAAGGACTGGCGCAGCTTCACCGCCGTCCTCACGTACCCCGCCGACTCTCGGCTTTTTCACGCACACCGGTGCCGCAACGTGGAAGCACCGCCCGCCGCACTCATCTTCCACCAGCTATTCGTGCACTTCTCGCAACAGCGCACTCCGCACCCGTGGCTCGCGTGGTGCTCTACTCTTGCACACGGGACTAGCACATCTCCACTGCCGTCACCATTGCCGTCGCACCAATTGACGTCCCTCCCGTGCACCTCTTGGCACCTAAGGTTGCCTTCCAGGCAGCCAAGCACTCGTCGCACTGGTGTCTCCTCCCGACACCGAGCCGATCCCCACGTCTCCCACGGTCCCACGTGAGCGTGCCCTCGTTGACAAAGAGCTCACGTACTACGAGGAGCGGGCGGAGAGGGAGGTGTGGTCGAGGATGCGTCACAGCAGTCTGGGCTATCACCCCGGCGAGGATTACGACCCCACCGACTACTACGAGTGGGCAGACGCACGGGACTATGCAGCTCACTGTTAGTCAGCCGCCGACGACTCCCCGACGATGCAGAATGAGCCAGCTACGGCACACCACGTGACCACAGACCTCTTCACACACCGGTAAGCCCACCTGTATCCCATAGGACGCGCCAGCAGTGTCTACGTGCTGTTGTTCGTGATTCAGCGCCGTCCTCAACGGCAACAGCATCAAGGGCGCACCCCTCCCGCCGTGTTGCATCTCCAACTCCATCAGCTGTAGATTCAGCGTCATCTCCATCGCCTGACATCCTGTCTACCCTGCAGGCCGCGCTTGTGTCCAGTACTATTGTTGCATCCGCATTTGCAGCCACTGCACGTGCTGCACGTGCACCAGCCAGCACTGCCGCTGGCAGGGCTGTTGAGATCTACACCTTGGCTGTAGTTGATCGGGGACCCTTGGCAGCTGATGCTGTCAATGTAGCGACCCAGATTGCTACCGCAGCAGAAGTAGTTACATCAGCAGTAGTTGCAGCAGCCACCGCACTCTCCAGCGTTGTTGACTCCATTAACACCTCCACCTCACAGGTATCTTCCTTGCCCTTATGTTCAACTTCGGTGACACGCCACATTCAACTGCTAGTTTTGACCACTGTAGCCATCTCCACCCTGTCAGCTGCAGCGCTGACAAGAGTAGCCTGCCTCATCGTCTCCGCCTCTGCTGTTGTTGCAGTGGTCGCCTCCTCAACTGCGGCAGCTCTTCCGCCACTGTTCTCACTGCGACGCAGTGCTTGGTGAGCTTGGTCTCTCCCTCTCCTCCTGCCCTTCTTTGTGTTCATGTGTGTTGTGCGACCAGGTTGTTACCTTGCAGCAGACTTCCACGCACCCATCACACATCTCCCACGCCCACTCGGGCTAGGAAAACTCTGCCGAAATTTTCTTGGCAGGGTTGAGCCACAGGCAACATGCCAGTCGACGACGACCACTACGCGGCCTTGCAGGCTAATTTGCAACATGAGCGCGCTGCCCTTCAGGCTTTGCTCACTGCACAGCGCGCTGTTGAGGACAAGCTGCGTGCTGAACAGGCTGACCAAGAAACGTTTGCAAACCACATTGCTGATTTGGTTCTTAACCGCCTTCAACCCACCTTGCGCACCACACAGTCTACTGGCATTGCTGCTGCATTCTCCAATTCCTCCGCTTCCGCATCCGCTACTGCTGGCTCATCCTCCTCTAACCCTCTCGCAATCGCCGTCGCCGCTAGCACAGTCACAGCCAAAGCACTCGTCCCCTCAGTGTAGCGCAAACCTGACTTTGACTCAAACCCACCCCACTTCACCTTTAACCTCACCTTCCATTCCTGGGAGGTCCGTTTCAGTGCCTGGGCGCAGGGGGAGCAGCTCAGGGAATACTACCATGAGCCAAAACCCTCTGCTAATCCACATTTTGTGCTTGTTGAATCTAAGTCTGCACGCACTGTCCGTGCCCTCATTCATGGCGGACCCGGCAACCTCACCGACGAGATCGGGTCCTATAACGCGGACACTGCACGCCGCACCCCTGCTGACCCTATTGGTGCCTACGCACTGATCAAGCGGCGTACGACAGTGACTGGCCATGCTGCTCAGAGCATGCTCACTGTCCAGTTCAACACGCTCTCTATGCGTGCTAACAAAACCGCCGATGCATACTGGGCTCGCAGTTTGCGACTGCTGCGCAACCTTGGTAGGGCCGCCCTAGGAAAGCTCCCTGTTCTTTTCATCGTCAACAGCCTTATTCCTGAACTCAGTGACATCTTCCGGGAGGTGACGGTAACTGAGCTTGAACGTCTGGCTGCCATACCTGTTCCAACTTATGCACCCCCTGGCATTGGTGCCTTGTGGAAGTTCACCTCCCAACGCCTGACGGACTGGTGGACCTCACTGCAAAACAAACGCATTCAACGCATTGTCGTTGCAGCAGCTACCACTGCCCTCCCTTCCTCCACCTCCTCTTCTCCTGCATCATCATCCACCACCAATTCCACCACTACGACCACGTCTCTCGTTTCCCAAGGGGGTGGCCGGGGTGGGGGGGTGGCAAGGGCAAAGGCCGAGGAGGTGCCTCAGGGGGTGGTGGCCAAGGCAAGGGGTGGCAAGGGTCGCGGCTCTAATGGTGTTTCATCCTCAGCTTCGTCCTCCACCACTGTCACGTGCTGGAACTGCTGCGCCACTGGTCATGCAGCACCCAAGGGCCCAGCGCCTCCCGACAATGCCCGCCTTGCCTCAGCCATGCGTGCCCATTCGGCCCGCTCCACACGATCCAGTGGAAGTTCCTCTCGCTCCTCCACCTCCATTGCATCCACCAGGCACACTTCATCCTCCTCTTCAATGGCTGCTGCCTACAGCACGACTCTAACGTCGCCGTCTCCACTCCCTCCATGGGGCTGGCCTCCTGGACTTGGCGGCCCTGTCTACTTCGGGCCCCCGTCCGGATTCTACTCTCCTCCACCGTGGGTGTCACCCACCTACACGCCTGAGCGCCCCTCTCCTAGCGTGGTCATCACCGGCCCGTCGGAGGACGCCCGTTAGCTGGACTCCGCCCTCTCCCATGCCGTCTACCAACGACACCTCCTTGATCAGGGAGGTGAAAGTGTGCCTTCAGCCTTGGGGGCACTTGCGTGTGCTGATGACTCGTCTCTTCGTGGTCCGTCACCCAGTCATGTACAGGGTCGCTCCCCAGTGGATATTCTATAGATTGAGCAGTGGCAATCATACAGTCTGCCTCGTTGTCTTGCTGCATGTAGTCAGCGCCTTCTTCCTCGCTTTGCTGTCGCCGCTGTGAGTCGTGATCCTGCGTCTGTACGCGTGGCAAGTGGCTACTGGATCCTTGATTCAGGGGCCACTCACCACATGACCTCTTGTCGTTCCTCGTTCGTTTCTCCGGGCCCAGTGGGCTCCGTCCGCTTTGTCCGCACCGACTCTGGTCAGCTTCTCCCTGTTCAGGGCATTGGGATCGTCCACTTTGTTGGCCCTGGGAGGGAGCTCTTTCTGCTTGATGTTTCGTATGTGACTGTTCTTGAGCTCAGTCTGCTATTTGTCACGACTCTCGACGACCAGGGCATGGACTTCTCCTCCAGCCGCGGCATTGCATCCGTGTTGCATCGTACCACTGCTCGTGTTCCTCTACGTGGCACTCGTTGTGATCGATTGTACCGTGTGTTGTCCTTTGCACCACACCCTGCCACGACTGCTCTTGTTCACGTGGCACGCTCTCTCACCCCGGCACATGCACAGTTGCTTCATCGCCGTCTCTGTCACATTCACACAGCTGCCGTTGACAGCTTGCTCCGGGACAAGCCAGCTCATGGTCTTGACGCCGAAACGTTCCCTGCCCCTTGTCCCACTGACTGTCTTGACTGTGCCCATTGCAAAATGCACCGCTCCCCTTTTTCCACCTCTGAGTCCCGCACGTCTCACCCCCTCGACCTCTTGCATGCGGATGTCATGGGACCTCTTGCCCACGACGCTCTCGGGGGGGTTGGTCGCTACGTTCTCCCGCATGTGCTGGGTGTTTGCCCTTCGGCAAAAGAGTGATGTCTGTCCCACGCTTGAGTCCTGGTTGCCGCAGGCCAAACTGGCCTGTGGTTGCCGTCTGAAGGTCTTTCGCTATGACCGTGGTGGAGAATTCATGGGTCCCACTGCCCGCTTCTTAACGTCTCGCAGAGTGTGTATGGAACCTTCGGCTCCATACACACCCCAGCAAAATGGCGTCTCTGAACGTTGGAACCGCACCCTTGCTGACGGTATCCGCACTCTCCTCAGTGAGTACTCTCTCTCCCACGTCTTCTCTTTCGAGGCCATTTCCTACATGACCTGGGTGTGGAACCGTGTTCCTCACGCTCCTCTCCCTTGCCACGTCACTCCCTTTGAGCATTGGTACAGTCATCGTGCTGACCTCCGTCTCGCTCGTGTTTGGGGCTGTGTCGCTGCCATCTGGTAGTCGGACGATATTTGTGATGGCAAACTGAGCCCCCGTGCTCATCTTTGCACCTTCCTTGGTGTCTCCGCCATGTCCAAAGTATGGCGCTTCTAGGACTGTGGCCACTCTCGTGTCATTGAGTCCCGTGACGCCCTGTTCTTCAAGGATGTCTTCCCTTCTGACCTGTCCCATGTCCCTCCTTCTTCCTCTCTCTCCACGCTCCGTCAGCTTGGTGGAGGTGTGTCTGTTCCAGCCTCCAATCTGCGTGCGTCCTCCTCTCCCTCTCACACGGTATCTCATTGTGTCCCCAACACATACGCTGGAGACGAGGACTCCTCTTTGGAGCCCTCGTCCTCCCCTGTCCTCTGGCGGTGCCGAGTCCCCCCACTCGATACCCGTTCACGCGCAGTCCCCCGTCCACTCTGCTCCAGACTCATCCCCTGACTCGTCCTCTGAGTCTCCTCCAGTGTTTGACGTCATCCAAGGAGAATCACCTCGGATTGTGGCCCCTGAGCCTGAGCCCTACACTCGTGGGGGGGAGGCTTCGCGCTCTCCCCCCTTCTCAACCCTCTCAGTCCTCCTGTGGGCGCTCCCGCTCCTCTGGGACAGCTGTCGAGTCTGTCTCTCTTGACTAGTCCAAAGCTCCTCAGTCCACACAGCAAGTCACGTGCTCCAACACCTCGTCCTCCACAGCTGGCCCCTCGGTGAGGCCCACCGGCCTTGATGCATTTGGCCTGTTTGTGAGCGTCATGCATCCCAACTCGGCAGTCGGCTACGCTCTCGTAGTCCATCAGTTTCACAGTGCCCTTGAGACTCCCGTCGCCGGGTACGTTGCAGCATGCTTTGCGGCCTCAGGGCTCTCTGCTCTCTCCCCCGAGCCTGCCACTGTCCGGCGGGCTCGTGAGGCAGCTGATGCTGACCTTGGGGAGAAGGCCATGCAAGAGGAGCTCAGAGCTCTCCCAGAGCATGGAGTCTTTAAGCTTGTGAACCTCCCGGCATGCCGCAAGGCAGTCACTGCCCGGTGGGTGCTTCGGCGCAAGGTGAAGCCCGATGGGAGAGTAGACCTGTACAAGGCCCGACTCACGGCCAAAGGTTTTTCCCAGATTCCAAAGATTGATTTTGATGAGACCTTTGCACCGGTCGGGAGGTACACCACTGCTCAAGCACTGTTGAGTTTCGTCGCCCAGCATGACTGGGAACTGGAGCAGATGGACGTCAACAACGCTTTCCTGCATGGAAAGCTCGATGAGGAGATGTACATGATCCAGCCACCACGCCTTACCGATGGCATAAACAAGGTTTGGCGACTGCGCAAAGTCCTCTATGGACTCAAGCAGTCACCGCGCTGTTGGAACATGGAGATCTCCTCCACCCTTGAGCGAGGTGATTACCGTTGCATCACGGCTGATACGGCACTCTTCTTGAGTGCCCCCTCAAAGCCATTTGTGGCCATACTTGTCTACGTCGACGATCTACTCATCGCCTTACCCAGTCCCGCAGCTTTCCAATCGGTGAAGAACTTACTCTAGTCTGTGTACAAGATGAAGGACCTAGGTCTTGCACGTGTGTTCCTGGGCATGGAGCTTGAGCGTGACCGCCAGCGTCGCACTCTGCACGTGTACCAGGCTGCGTACATTCGCACGTTGGGGGAGCGTTTTGCTTCTTTACTGGCTGACATTCCAACTGCATCCATACCGATGACCCCGGCAGGTCAACGTCTGCTGAATTCACTGGATCGAGCTCAGCTGGGGGAGATTGTTGATGTCACTGACTACCTCAGTGTGGTCGGCTCCCTCATGTATCTCACTACCACCACTCGAGCAGATGTCGCCTTCGTGGTCAACTTCCTTGCCTAGTTCTCCCAACAGCCACGTCAGAGACATCTCGAGGCGGCACGTTTTGTGATCTGCTACGCGTTTTCCACTGCAAGTGTGGGACTGTGATATCGTGCACAACCCTCTCTGGTGGTAGACAGTTACACAGACAGTGACTGGGCGCATAACGGATGCTGGTAGCCGTACCGGCTACATCTTTCTTGTTGGTGGGACTGATGTCTCTTGGAAGAGTGGTAAACAGGGTTGTGTTGCTCGAAGCTCCAGTGAGGCTGAGTACGTGGCACTCGGTGCAGGTACGTGTGAGAGTGTGTGGCTGTCCCGCCTGTTGCAACAACTGCGTGTTCCCATCCGTTGCATCACTTTGCGCTGTGACAACCAAAGTTCAAAGGAAATCGCCGAACACGATGGCATGCATCATTCTCGCACAAAGCACATCAACATCGCGCATCACTTTGTACGTGAGCGCATTGCTGCTGGTGAAGTTCAGGTGGTTTGGGTCAACACTCGTCAGCATCGTGCAGACTTCCTTACGAAAGCTCTCCGGTGGCATGTTCAAAGCGGCTCAGCATGCTGTTGGTCTGTTGCGCTCTCGTGATGCCCCTGGTTGACGTTAGTCCTGTACATCTCGCTGTTCTGTGACGTGCTCTCTCTCCTTGTGTGTGTGGGCTGCTTGTCTGTGGATCATGGGGGAGTGTTGGTTATGGTCGTGACACACAAAACCTCTTGTCTTTCCACACACACCCATATCATCACTGCAGGTGATTAAGCTGGACTGAGGCTCTCTGGTACAACAGTGTGACGCAGTATGAGCTGCACATTGGTGGTGCCACCGCCTCACTGCCAAGTGGTGACCACAGTACCAACCTTTTCACGAGTCTCAGTTCAGAGCTGACTTTACTAGCAAAAATGGGGGATACATTTGTAGGATTGCATGCCCGAGGCTTGGTTGAATCGTCACACACTTGCATGCACTTAGGGTGGTGAACCGGGTTGCTGATCCTTTAGGGACTACATGTCCAGTTTGTACCGGCGTATGAGAAACCGCGTGGAGCTCGTTCGCTCTAGGGTCGAGTTCGATCCCCGGGTGGCGTTCGAGCCCCATGTCGAGCACCTCGCGTGGATGGCTTGGTCAACCGGCACATACCACCTCGTTCACTTGTTACTCACTAACTCTTTGTCACTTACTTGTGTGCAAAAAGTGAGTTTCCCCCGATCCATGGTGTCGCCCCGTCTCTCGCTTGCCTACTTGCCTCCTTTCATGCTTGCTCGGTAGCCGCTGCTACCTACATATAGCACTCCCTCCCCATTTAGGCACGACCCAAGCGAATTACGCAACATATGTCGATGTTGCCTAAATCAGCTGTCCATGTATTGATTGACGTCTCATAGGTTGTTGTAGAGTTTCCAACTCTTATGTGTGGGGTAGCAGCCATGAGCTAGATAACCTAGGCAACAGGTTGGGGCAGCATGCGTTGTTGATGCAGCGTGCGGGCTTCCACGCTCGTTGCTCAAGTCTGCTGTCCCCTCAGTCTGCTTCTCTACAATGTAAGTGTGGAAGCTCTATGTTTGTTACTCGGAAACGTGCGTGCCAGTGTTCGCGCCATAATGCAGCTAAAAACTGAAAGTGACTGATTAGGAATGAAGAATGAGCAACAATGGGAGACCCCTCCAAGTTCTAGCTCCCCCCCACTAGTGTAGAACTTGTCACTCAGCTAACCAGCCAATCAGAAAATAGTCTAGGACCTATTTTCTGGCAGGCAAGGTTTTCTTGGTGAGCCCTGCCAGACGCCCGACAACCCGGGCGTCGTCCGTTTGGCCTGAAAACTGGACCATACCATAATACCGCCGCTGCGAAAGCTAGAAACCTAGGCAGCAGGTTGGGGTAGCATACGTTGTCAATGCAGCGTGCGGGCTTCCACGCTCCTTGCTTAAGTCTGCTGCCCCCTGAGTCTGCTGCTCTAGCGATTAAGTCTGGAAGCTCTGGGTTTGTTACTCAGAAGTGTGCGCGCCAGTGTTAGCGCCAAAAAGTAGCTGAAAACTGAAAGTAACTGATTAGCAATGAAGAATGAGCAACAATGGGAGACCCCTCCAAGTTCTAGCTCCCCCCCCCCACTAGTTTAGAACTTGTTACTCAGCTAACCAGCCAATCAGAATATAGTTCTAGACCTGTTTTCTGGCAGGCAGGGTTTTCTCAGTGAGCCCTGCCAGACGCCCGACAGCTCAAACCCTGTGCATCGTCCGTTTTGGCCTGGAAATTGGACCATACCATAATACCAACACTGCGAACGCAGTCATGCGGTCAAAATCAGCTAGAAAAATAGCAACAAGAAGTTATGGCTACACGAACTCAGACAATGCCTATGACAGTCAACGATGCCAAACAGGACCATACAACAGGAGACATGGACCCTAAGCATCGCATGATGCTGCAGACGCAATGCCACTGCCAGACACAGCGCTAGGTGCATGCAGACAGCATCTGCAGTGGCAGTGACCGCCAGCGGCCCGACCACCGAGGAGGCCTGCCAATGGAGCTAGGCGCATCGCCAGAGGAGGAGGCTCCAGCGACGGGTGAATGGGCCTCGGCTTGCGTTGTCTCCACCGAGCGACACTCCAGCGGCGTCAAGTCTCACTGTCAGTCATCTACACGCTGATGTACACAAGCCGGGAGGACACAACAGAGTACAATGAGAGATGCACGAATACCAACACCATGTCACTTGATCAAATAATCCATCACTTTTCCGAGGCAGGGATGTCCAAAAACATCCTCCACAATGTACTACGTGCCCTCATCTGCTACAAGATGGTTGTGGCACGTTTCTATTGGGGGAGTGCTTTTTGAAATCCTTTCAAATTTCTAGTCTGTTGACTTGGAATACTAGATGGAAAGCCATGTTGTCGAGTAGATTGATTCTTGAAATGACAAGTATTTGCATCTCCTCACTTGCGACAACGCCAACTACTTTGGTTTACATTTGGCATTCTCTTGTCCTTGTAAGCGGACGTTTTTTGTACTAGGTCAGACATAAACGAAGACATAGAACTTGGTGCTTGTGCAATGCTTTCCAATTGCCTGCTTCATAACTGCATGTCTTTGCCAGTGTTTGACGAGTCTCATCCAAAATGCTTGAGCAATCTTGTCGTTGGATGCCAATTGCTTGTATGTTACTGCCAGTGTTGAGGGGAGTTTGGCGTAAGCTTCCTCAAAGGGAATATTGCTTATTCTAGCTAATGTCACGAAGTTATACGCGACCTCAACAATCGGTAGCTTGATTGCCTAGTTAGTGCCATGAGGCTTGCACAAAGCTCAAAGCATCTATTCAAGGAGTTCAATGGTGAAACATTTCTGCCTATTAATTTGATGATGGAAGGTCATTGATATTCGAATTCAAATATGATAGCTAGTCATCAGGTCTCGGAAGAATCTGCTGGTGAGCCGCACACCTCTGTCATTGGTGATGGAGGAGGAGACACCGCATCGTCAAAGAATGTTGATGAGCAACAGCCATGTTGTTTCCTCGCATATGATTGTGGTTCTCTTTGGGATGAAGTGAGACATTTTAAATAATCAAAAGACCGCCACAAAAAGTGCATTAAACCATATCGGTGTGATGGGAAGCCCCATCACCCAGTCCATGGAGAGGTTCGGCCATGGTTCTTTGGGTACATATTGCATCTAAAGCAATGGGGTTTGGATTGTCTCGGCTTACGCCATCAACAAACTTTATAGATCTAGCATGATTTTGCGATGTCATTTTCCCTCTTGGCCCAAAAGTAGTACTTTGATTATTTTTTTTTGTGTGTTTTATTCAAGCTAAGGTATCCACCAGGACCGGTGTCGTGGCACGCCTCCAATAACATTTTTTGGAGTGCGTCATTTGGGGGCAGGATGGCCTAACGCGTGAATCATAATTGCAAATATGGATCGTAGAGCCAAAACTTGGTCTCGTCACATCCAACGAACTACTAACCCGTAACAAACAACCTAACGAGGCATGGGTCTCATTCCGTAAGTGACATGTTGATCTCAGCCATCAGGTCCGGTCGCGGAGTGATATATCCACCACATTTTCTTCAAGGTTTGTACTCAATGTCGTAATCGGAGTTCAACGCAAGGAACTCCATTCATCAAGTATGTTTGATGACTTAGATTTGGTTGAGTCTTGAGACATTAGAGTGCTTGCTGGCTGGTACAGAATACACATCGTCGACATTCTAGGTAAAATTTCCACAACTTGAACACGTGTACCACTCCTAGCATTTCCTTCTTATACACCATATAGTTCACCTTCAGAGCGCACAATTCGCTTAACATGTATGCGGCTGGTTTGTCTTGGTGGAGAAGGGCTCCACTTTTTTTATCAGAGCCATCTGTGCCCGTAGTGTACTCCATCAATGGATCTAACAATTATGAGGCTAGCAACGAGGTGAGTGCGCTTCTCGTAGAATTTTTCCCTTATTGCTTACTATCTCCGCAATTCCACTTAATGGATTTATGAGTGAGATCATAGACAAGCATTGATACTCAACAGTAGCCTTTAACAACTCCAATGCAACAGATGAAGAACCCGAAAACTACTTGGAATTCCAAACTATGGTCGATGTTGGCCAAACAACAACCGCCTTTACTTTCTTTGGGCCTAGTATGATCTGTCCATAGGAGAAGAAGGCAAACTTGGGGTCTTGGGCGATCGAGTCGAGCAATGCGTGTGATGTTGTGCCATAAGAGGTTGCTTGCAAAACTCCCTCAATAACTGTAGGGTATTCAAGAATTTCAAGGTCCGGTTTAACATATGTCCGAGATTATAACTAAATAGAAGAAATAGTGTCAGAACACCAATATAGTTTGCCATATTTTTTTCAACCCTTCTGGAAAGTGGTTGATTGTTTTAGACGCTTCTAGAACAGAACGTCGGTGCAAGTATCCAAATGGCCTCGACCGAACGGTGTGAGAATCCTTGATAGGTGGCGAGTGGGCCATGCATGTAATGACAAATAACTCCTTGAGCGAAGTTTAGGGACTTGTGCACGTAAGAGGCGTTACATTGTTTCCATCCTATATGGTGACATGCAACGTCATCAAAACAACAACAAAAAAATTGATTCACCATCAGGCCGATTGACTTACAACAACTTATTTTGTTCATCAAATGCCTTGCTAGTCATTATTTTGTGGCAAATCAATCGACAGGTGGTCAGTGTTAGTTTGAGCTTAACAAGGCGTGCTTACGTGTATTTTTTAGAGACGAAAAATAGGATTCAAAGAACAATGTGCATTTTATTTATTGCTCAAAAGGCGTCCTTCATGAAAAAACGTAAGAAATCTCGAGCGCATACATTTTGTAGTAAAGACAATTATGAGGCATACTTGGGGACTTGGGCGATGAGGCTGATTGGTGCATGCGATGTCGCGTTCTGAGGAGCTGGTTCGAGAAGTTGAGTTAGGAAGAAGCAAGGTTCCGAGAGTAACGAGGCCCATCTTTTGAAAATTCTAGTGCCCCCGCGATGTTGAGTGAATGTTATCAAAAGGTTGGTGCAATTTGTTGTAGTTTTGTTGAAACTTCAAGAAACAAGTCAGACATCTTAGAACCTTGAAAAATGGGAGAATTGGGATCAGGGCCATTGGAAAATTTTCCATCGGCTAAATGGTCTGAAAACTGGAGGTCGATGGGCGGTTGGCCATGAATTCAAAGGCCAATAATGACCACACATAGAGTTTATGGACTTGTGTACCTTTTGGCCATATCATCTCGTATTTTTTTTAGACATATGTTGATGTTGGTTATGCATGCTGTCAATTTGATGATTGAAGTCCCATTGCTTGTCATAGGGCTCTCACTTTTGTGCGAAGTGCCGTAGGTGTGCCGCATGATGGCATGCTTCATCACCTTTCTTTGTTGGTGAGGTACCTCATTATCTGTGACCACATCCTATTTGGCATCGTCTGCTTCAAGACTTGGTGGCGGATGCATGTTCATGGTAGGGAGGTTTCTCTTTCGGGTCGGGGTAAAGTTTTAGACAGCTCATTTGAAAGAGAGAGTTTGTACCCATGATTTTAGGTAAACGAAGCTCATCGAAGACATGTGGTCCTGTTGAGAAGATGCCTTACAGCTTGCTAGCTCTGCGCTCACTAACATTTTCCACTTAGTTGACGCTAAAGCACATAAGGCATGAGCAAGAATAGCAAGATGTAGGTAGGTTTTGCCTGTCACATATCCAAAAGTTCCTTCTTTGGTGCGCGGTCTCGTCCTTCATTCCTTGACCCATTGCCGACAAAATTGGTGGCGACTGGTCAGGTTTTTGCATCAGTCAAATTACACATGGAGAAATTCACCAAATGTTTCTTTTTTAGATCTTTTTCTTTGGTGAAGTGATAGGTTGTCTTCTACGTTTGCGCTCAGCACCGGCCTAGTGTCTTGGATGAATGGAGGCTCTTTTATGATTGCGGTTCCTTCAGCGACACTCCTAATTGGCAGGTTTTCACAGCAAAAATGATATCCCAGTATGTCTAGTCATGAATGTCGACAAAAGTTGCATCAACTTTTATCGAACTCTCTAAGTCGTTTTAGCAGTCTCCCTCTTGCCTTGGGCAAAACTGTGTGCACCCGCATGGAATCTAGGTTCGCATAAGGAAATGTAGAGCTCATGTGACATGCTCATTTGACAAGCTTATGTCTGAATTCCCAACAGCTTACGGGATAGAGCGACCTTCCGTTTTCTCATAACAGTGTCCACTCTGCTTGATTCTGCGCCAACTAACCAAGGTCGTTATCTGGACTAAGAGGAATGTGGAGGCATGAATTCTTGGAAGGTGGTATTTGAACAACGGATTATTTGCAAAATTCATGTAGATCACAGTTGCCGTTACTCAAGGCAAAAAAGGCTGAATGAGAGTTTCAGATGAAAGCACAGGATGCGCCAGACTTGCTGGCGGATCAAAACATTCATGATTGCTGATTTTCAAAACATCAAGAATGAATGTTTTCTGGCAGCGCTTGCAATTTGTTCGCCTTCTGAATGGTGCCTCGTATTGTTTCGAGAGGTCAAGTCGTCCTGCAGGTATATTGTCTAGATCATTGTGTTTTTGGCTCTATGTTTATGAGAGTTAATGTGTCGGTGAAAGGTGGTTAGTATTTGAGTGTCTTATACCTAGCCTATTGGAAGCTCGAACCTCGTTACATTGTTTGAAGTTATTAGCCAACTTGAATGGCTCGATGGTAATTTTGACGCCTTGTCGATTATGGTCGTCCACTTTTTGCTTTTTAATCTGTAATTATTTGTTCCTGGTTCGTTGGTGGAACTCAAATTGAGAATGGGACCGTGCAAGTGTTGTTTGGTTGCAAAAAAAACATTGCCTCTTTCAAGCTTGCCGTTTTGGCAGCCTTCAAGGTGAGACGTTTATGTTCGGTCAGAGCTTTGCACTCACAATTTACTGGTGGATACATCATGTTTTTCAGAGGTTTCTTTCCAGAATAGATGCTCACCATGCTCTGATGTTTGTATTGTTGCCGTGTATGGTAGAGACTGGTGAGGTCGTCGCCACAGTCAAGTTTTCCCATAGAATTGGTTACAATGGCCAAGTAATCCTACTTCTAGCCGTGGCTTCATGCGAGGTGATGGTCCGCTGAAAGGTCATTACATTTTGGGCATATGTGCTTCGTGATCCATCAGAATCTCAAACCTGATTTCCCTGTTCGAAGTTAGAAGCCGACTTATACGGTTGCACAGTCAATGTGACTTTCAGGCAATTCAGGCCGTCTAAAGTTTCTCAATTTTGCAACAGTAAGTTTATGGTTGTTTTGGCAGAGCTCGAACTGAGACATTGACCATGAAGATTTTTTTAAATGATGCGGTGTTGATGGTCATCTGTTGGATTTCATATGCTTTAAAGATCATGCATAAGTTGTTTGTTGTAGAAAAGCATTATCCCTCAAAATCTTCTTGTTAGGGCGGCCTGCACTTTCATGGCAAAGTCAGAGCTTGGCGATGACGTCATTTATTGGCAGATCAACAATATGGTTAGCACGAACCGTCACATTTTTCTATGTGTAAATTTTCAAAACAAGTGCTCACCATGCCTTGATGTCTGGATTGCCGTTGTTTGTGTTGGAAACTGGTCAGGTCATCGCTTTGAACAAGTTTCACCCATAAAATTTGATGATTTGGTGAGATAATCATTTTGCTGACTCTGTTCTCATACGAGGTGATGGGTCTTTTTAAAGCTGACCAGGTTTCGAGCCCATCTGATTCTTGACCCAATGGATGCTCAAACCTGATTTTTTTTTGGATTTAGGGATTTTTGTACGCCTGGAAGTTTCTGGTTGTTCAAGTTTTCAAAATCTTGGAGGTGATTTGGTTATGGTTTCTTGGCGGCGCTGGAAGTTAGATGTTGAGCATTACTGTTTTATTGTATTCAACGTTTTCGATGGAAATCTGCCTAATTCAACAAGATTTGAAGATAATCCATAATTGTTTGGCCGCAAAAAAAGAACGCCCCTCTAAAGGTCGCCGTTTGGCTGGCGTACAAGGTTAGACATATATGTGAGGTCCAAGCTCAGCGCGGACGCACTTTGCCGTTGTATCAAACGGATGGTCATTTCAAACCTTCACATTTTTTAGAGCAAGCGTTTTAGAGTAGGCGTTCGCCACACCCCAATGCACTGTCACTGTATCTGGTAGCGACTGGTCGGGTCATTGCCTCCCACAAGTTTGCCCCATAAATGTTCCGTGAAAAAAAAGGATTCATCACCCTTCTGTTCGACATCCGCTGTCGACGACATGTAAGACCTGATGTCCGTTAGACAGACCAGGTGGTTTCGCTGCACGTGCTGACTCGCGAACCCGAGGAAAATTGGTGAAACTAAAATTCTGACCGACTCTTTATTGTTCCTTCTTCGAAAAGTGTTTGCTTCAAATGACTATGTGTTGCCGCGGCGACAGGCAAGGTTCTCGGTCCCACAACGACATTACCGTTTCCACCATAACATGCTTCGTCTCACCTGCGATCCGCGATGACTTTGGATCCTTCGCAATATGTGGCAACTTCCACATGCTCTCTCGCTCCTCGTCCCACATGCGCCATTCTTTTGAGCGCATGTAACGTACGTGCACAACTGCGGACACCCCATGTCCGCCAAATCCCTGTGCAAGGATGCTGATGCAGACAGGTAGGAGTACCTGTGAGAAGAGATGCCCATGCACGAAATTGACTCGACTGTGGCAAGCTCTCCAACACAGTAGTTCCTGGGCTTACAGTGACATCGTCAAACCCACCATGGCCGACACTGGGAAGCACCTCCGGTGTAGTGATGCCACCGATTGCTCGCCTCGTTCGCCGCTTGGAGACCGACCACTGGCGGCCTCCCAACCACCAAAAACCACCGCCTTTCTGGCGTCGAACCGCAGGGACTTGGCCAGCTGCAGTTGATGCTCTTGCCCCCGTGCAGATCTGACGCCAAAATCTTCTTAGTTGGCGGCGTTCGAGGAATTGTTGTCCCTGGCCTATGCTAAGCACTCCGACAGCCGCACCCGATTTGACTTGCGTTGGTGAAAGACTGGGCACGGTGATGCCTCAACTCGCACCATACCTGTCTCGGACATGATTGTGCGGCTGCAGCAGCTCCCACGACCCTGACCCGCACTTGAGCTTGCTTTCGGAAAGACCGCAAAGCGTATGACATGGCCGAATGCTGACCCAGCATCCGACCGTGCCAGCATCAGCATCGTGAAATCCGACTCTCAACTTTCAACCGTTGCGACCCCCCCATCTCATTTCTTAACCCTTCCGGACGCAGAGTCCGACGCTTAGGAAGACCTGTGAATCAGCACGTACGTTGGATCCGCCAGCTGACATCAGTGTCTGGAGACTTACAAGCCAAGATGTTCGCGTCAGCGTTGAAGCCGGACAACAGGGACCCTCCTCCTGACCAAGATCCAGTGTCTGCGGAACGCCGGCTGTAGATTTTTTTCATCTGAGGACTCCAGAGGAAAGGAACGTTCTCCGATCTAGAGTGTGGAAACGAACGCTCTCTACTCCGGCTAGCCAGCCAGTGATCATCCGCTCCCACATTCAACCCATGCTCCTCCAGGAACAATAGCAGGTCGGTTGGGGTGCCGAATTTGGCCGTAGGGGGGTCGTGTGCGGCAGCCATGTGGGCGTTGTTCGGCGACTACAAGAGGGTGGGCGGGCCCGGCCTGTTCCCCAAACTGTCGAGGGGCCAGAAGAGGCCCGGCAGACCAGGGGAGGGGAAGGGCGGAACGTCTTGGTCCGCAGTGGCGTGGCGGGTGATTGTGACGGTCATTGTGCTGTGGTTGGTGGGAGTGCTTCTGTGGCAGAACGGCGCGTTCAGGTGCGAGCATATTCTCAGCATGGTGATCGTGCATGAATCAGTGATCATGAGTGAATCAGTGATGATGAGTAACTCAGTGGTGATGAGTGAATCAGTGATGATGAGTGATTCAGCGGTGATGAGTGAATCAATGATGATGTGATTATGGGTCAGGGGGACCTGGATCCGGGGCCTCTGGCCCCAAGCCAGGCGCAGGTGGCACTTATTCGTCTGTTTCGGGAATGGTGGGTGGTGTTGGGGCTGGTCGTCGTGGGCCTTCTCTCTGGCAGAACGGGCTAACTGGCCACGTGTTGATGCAGGGTGCAGATGTCTGTGTGCGAAGTGTACATGTTTGACATGAGTGAGGGCAGGAGTGAGCGGTTCCCTTTCGTTTTTTTTTTTTCATTTTCATTTTTTGATTTCGGCTTCTTTTCTTGAACTTCCTCATTGTTTTCAGTTCTAGTTCCCCCTCTCCCCAAGCACCATGTGGTAGGCTCAGCAGTGTCTAAGGGTGCTGGACTTGCTCCTGGCATTTTGTTCACGGTGGCAGCTGCCCAAGTTGCGCAGCTGTGGTCCCGACCAGCCTGAGCCTCGACAGACACACATAATGTAACTGCTGTCGTTCTCGTCGACTTTCAGCGACAGCAGATTCATGTTGACGCTAACCTGTGAAAGTATTCAGGGGAAAGTCGTTGCACCAGTTTTGTTAAAGATGGATGTCTGGAACATGAACAGGTGTCTTGGGTATGAAGAAAAGAGACAGAGCACCAGCATGATTGTGAAATGATCACTAGCACAACTAACCAGTATTATTGAGCTGAGAACACGAACACCAAATGTTAATTATATTACTTCTTGTCAATCCACTCCCCCTCCCCCCAACATCACCTCGTCCCTAGTCACCCTTGCCATGTCCGTTGTTGTCACCGCCACCACTGCTGTCGTTGTCATCATCGCCCTCAGCATTGTGGGTGGTGGCGAAGGCGGCCGCCGCCCCTGCCTCTGCTGCTGCCGCTGTCATCAGCGTCGTCAGTCATTGTTGTTGCCATCCTCGTCGTTGTCATTGTCGTTGTCTGCGCTGCCATGGCCACCACGGACAGTCATTGTCATCGTCATCGTCATCGTCATCGTCGTCGTCGTCGTCGTCGGCGGCAGCAGTGGCGGCAGCTGCGGCGGCGTCATTGTTGTCGTCGGCCTCATCGTAGCTGCTGTCGCTGCCGTCCTCATCAACATAGTCATCGTTGCTGTTGTTGTCTTCGCCACCGTCGCTGTTGTCGTTGTTGTCGCCGTTGTCGTCGTGCTGCCATCATCGTCACTGCCAGCATCGCCAATGCTGTCGTCATATTATCACCACTCCCCATCTGGATCCAATTAAAACTTTGTTCCAAACCTTAAGCTCAGTTTCAGATCGAATTCCATTCTTTGTCAATGTACATATCTTTGCTGTTGTTGTCATTGTCCTCGGCATTGTTGTCTTTGTCTCCACCGTCCGTCATCGCCCTTGTTGTCTTAATTGTTGTTGTTGCCTTTGCCGTTGTCCCGGTGTCCGTCGCCACTGCTGCCTCCGCTGCCACCGCTGCCGTGGCTGCCCCTGTTGCCGCCACCGTCACCGCCGTCATCCTCATCGCTGTCGTTGTCGCAGTCGCAGTCGCCCTTGTTGTAACCGTCACATTTGCCGCTGCTGTCATCATTGTCGTTGTCGTTGTCGTTGTCGTCGCAGCCACCGCCGCCGCCGCCGCCGTCGTCGAAGTCGGAGTCGTCGTTGTCGTCGTTGTCGTCGCCGCCGCGTCGTCCTCGTCGTCATCATCGTCATCATTGTCCTCATCGCTGTCACAGTTGTCGTCGTCGTCGTCGTCGTCGTCGTCGTCGTTGTCGTCGTCGTCGTCGTCGTCGTCGTCGTCGTCGTCGTCGTCGTCGTCGTCGTCGTCGTCGTCGTCGTCGTTGTTGTTGTCGCCGTCGTTGTCCACAACACTGTGTAATCGGTTCAAATTCGACTCTATCCAAACCTGAACTTAAGAATCGGAGTCCGAATCCATCCAAAGTTCGGATTAGCACCCAATCCTATCCGATCGTCGTGGTGCGATACCGAAATCCGATCCGATGCTGAACTTGGGGCTCAAGCAGAAGTCTGGATTGGATTCAGAGAAGGAAGTTCAGGCAAGTTTGGATTCAGTTCGGATTTGGTCGGTCGTCAAACAGTTTTGCATGTTTACACCGGTCAAACAATGATTTGTCGATGGTGAACAACGGCACTGACCACCATGTTCATGCTGTTCGGTGGGAGCAACAGTGCTTTTTCCTATGTTCAGATTTTACATGGTTTTCAGATTGGGTAAAATCCAATCGATCCAAACTAAAAGTGAATTATCATCATCCGATCCGATCTGACTCTGATCCAATCCGTCTGGACGCCTATCGGATCGGTTTCAGGTCAGATCTGTCAGATGAGGTCAGATCAAATATTCGATCCAGTTTAGCAGTCCTAGTTGACGTTGCCGCCGCCACCATCGTAGTCATCGTCGTCGCCGCCGCCGCCGCCGCCGCTGTCGTCGTCGTCGTCGACGTTGTCGTCGTCGTCGTCGTCGTCGTCGTCGTCGTCGTCGTC